>NC_069491.1:24071018-24109472 GCF_026875155.1 Cherax quadricarinatus | reverse complement strand
GACATTTGACGAGCACCGCGAGGGTCAGTGATAAGACAAGATGACATTTGATGAGCGCCAGCGAGGGTGCAGTGATGAGAAAAGAGGTGACATTTGAGGAGTGTCGGCATCTCTGTCTCTGCTTATCTGTCTGTCGCTTGTCCCCTCTGTCTCAGAGAGAGCCACTGTGAACCAACAGGTATATTTTATGTATTATATCTACAAGCGCTGTATAGCATTTTGGGACTTTTTGGGTTATCCTATGTAATTTACCACTATGTATACTTGTATTTATGTGTACCTGTGAGACAGAGATAAAAAGAGAGACAGACAGAGACAAATAGACAGAGATAGAGACAGATATAGATAGACAGAGAACATAGATGCAGACAGAATACAGAGACAGAGCCAGCCACCAGCAGCCGGCCAGCCAGTTGGGCAGCTAGTTGGCCAGCCAGCCAGCCAGCCAACCAGTCAACCAACCAGTCAGCCAGCCAGCCAGCCGAACACTATTACGCGTTCCAGAATTGTTTCTCTTTACTTAGGGCATAGGTTATAAGACATTCTGAAAGGGTGTTGCACAAATGTTGCAAACCAGTTATTATCGAGGTTTCTGATATTTCTTTGACCACTTGTGGCCACATCCACATCAAAGTCGCTAAACTTGGGGTCAACATCACTTTCCTCTTAACCTGTAAACGGTCCAAACGTATATATACGTTCACTACCCCAGTGCCCTGAATATTTTGAAAAATAAAAAAATAATTTTTTTTTATTGAAAAAAGAGCACATTTTTCTAAGTGTTATAGGATAAAACAAAAAATTTAAGGTCAGTACTTACCGAGATATGAGGCCGCAAAGTTGGCACTTGGAGATCACCTGGCGGCAACATCTAGCACTGCCGCTTGCAGAAGTGTTGCTGATATATCTTTTTTTTCCATTTTTCATATTGTGTTATATAATTTTTATGTTCTGATAATTACAAATTATAGTAGTTCTTGTAATTTAAATAACCAATCTTTATTCTGACACTAGTACAGTGGACCCCCGCATACCGTCGGCATCACATAACGTTCAATCCGCATACCGCTCGCTTTTATCGCAAAAATTTTGCCTCGCATACTGCTCAAAAACCGCTCACCGCTCTTCGTCCGAGAGCGTCCAATGTGCCCCCTTAGCCAGCCTCACATGTGCCGCCGTTGGCATGTTTACCAGCCAGCCTCCACAGTAACATCCAAGCATACAATCGGAACATTTCGTATTATTACAGTGTTTTTGGTGATTTTATCTGCAAAATAAGTGACCATGGGCCCCAAGAAAGCTTCTAGTGCCAACCCTACAGCAATAAGGGTGAGAATTACTACAGAGATGAAGAAAAGATCATTGATAAGTATGAAAGTGGAGTGCGTGTCTCCGAGCTGGCCAGGTTGTATAATAAACCCCAATCAACCATCGCTACTATTGGTGGTACAGCTGCTGCTGTGCTGCTGCTGTCCCCACCATCAGTCTGCGGCGGGCTGCTGCACTGTCAGCTGCTGCTGCTGCGCTGTAGCACCGTCAGCTGCGCTGCTGTTGAAACCACCGTCAGCTGCTGCTGTGCTGCTGTAGTACCGTCTGCTGCTGCTGTAGTACCGTCTGCTGCTGCTGTAGCTTTCTCTGCTGCGGGCTGTAGCACTGTCAGCTGCTGCTGCTGCTGTACTACCATCAGCTGCGCTGTAGTACCGTCTGCTGCTGCTGAGCATCGTCTGCTGCTGCTTTTGCACTGTCAGCTGCTGGGGCTGCTGTACCACCCGTCAGCTGCTGCTGTATACCGTCTGCTGCTGCTGTAGCATCGTCTGCTGTGCTGTTGTACCACCGTCAGCTGCTGTGCTCTGCTGCTGTAGTACCGTCTGCTGCTGCTGTAGTACCGTCTGCTGCTGCTGTAGCATCTTTCTGCTGCTGCTGTAGCACTGTCAGCTGCTGCTGTACACCGTTGTTGGTGTGGCTTATTGAGAATACAAAAAAACAATTACCCCAGAGGATTTGCCACCCAGGATAACCCAAAAAAGTCAGTGTCATCGAAGACTGTCTAACTTATTTCCATTGGGGGTCCTTAATCTTGTCTCCCAGGTTTAAACCCCACACCAGCGACTAACACCCAGGTGAAAAGGGAAAAATGCCTGGGAAACTAGTGCCATATTGGTGAATTAAAGCCAGCAAAGGTTGGTTTGAGAGATTTAAGAATCTTTAGTGGCTACACAGTGTGATAAGGCCTGTTCTGGAAGAAAATGCCAAACAGGACCTACAGTACTCAGGGGGAAAAAGGGCACTCCCAGGACACAGTGTCTCATCAGTCATTGCTGAAATCTTCAATAAAGGTTCATTTATTCTTCTTTAGTAGAGTAGTACATGCACAATATATATTGTGCATGTACTACTCTACTATTGTACATGTATCCTTCTCTTTGTGTGTAGGAAAATGTATATTTCATGTGGTAAAAATTTTTTTTTCATACTTTTGGGTGTCTTGCACGGATTAATTTGATTTCCATTATTTCTTATGGGGAAAATTCATTCGCATACCGATCATTTCGCATAACAATCAGCCCTCTTGCACGGATTAAAGTTGCTATGCGGGGGTCCACTGTATTAGGTACTGAAATTGTACTCACATTGTCACAAACACATTGACAGGTGGACATTTACTATTGTCTTGGAATAAAAACAAAGCATTTATAGGTCCCAACAATGTTTTGGATATGTGGAAGTATAAGGGAGGGAGGGAAGGGAGGGGGGAGGGAGGGGGGGGGGGGAAAGGGGGGGGAGGGGAGGGGGGGAGGGGAGGGAGGGAGGAGGGGAGGGAGGGGAGGGAGGGGAGGGAGGGAGGGAGGGAGGGGAGGGGGGGAGGGGAGGGAGGGGAGGGGAGGGAGGGGAGGGGAGGGAGGGGGGGGAGGGGAGGGAGGGGAGGGAGGAGGGAGAAGGGGGAAGGAGGGAGGGTGGGAGGGAGGGGGGGGAGGAGGGGAGGGAGGGAGGGAGGGGGGGGGGGGGAGGGAGGAGGGGGGGGGAGGGAGGGGAGGGGGGGGAGGGGAGGGGAGGGAGGGAGGGAAGGGAGGGAGGGAGGGAGGGGGGGGGGAAAGGGAAGGGAGGGAGGGAGGGGAGGGAGGGAGGGGGGGGAGGGAGGGAGGTAGGGAAGGGGAGGGAGGGAGGGAGGGAGGGGGGGAGGGAGGTAGGGAGGGGAGGTAGGGGAGGGGGGAGGGAGGGAGGGGGGAGGGAGGGAGGGAAGGTAGGGAGGGAGGGGGAGGGAGGGGGGAGGGAGGGGGAGGAGGAGGAGGAGGAGAAAAACCTAATAATAATAAAATAAAAAGTTCCCTTGAACCATGAAAAACAAAGTCCACCCTTGACAGTGATGTGATAAGATGAGATAACATTTGATAAGAGCTGACATTTGATGAGCATTTGCAAGGGTACAGTGATAAGACTTGATAAGAAAAGATTAGGGCCTGCTTTGATAGATAGACAGAGATAGACAGGGATAGACAGAGACAGACAAAGACAAAGATAGACAGAGATAGAGACAGAGAGACAGGCAGAGACAGACATAGATACAGACAGACAAATGGAGATAGAGCCAGGCCGCCAGCAGCCGGCCAGCCACACAGCTGGCTGCCACGCAGCTGGCCAGCCAGCCAGCCACCCAGCCAGCCAATCAGCCAGTCAGTCAGCCAGCCAGGCAGCCAGCTAGCCAGCCTGCCAGCCAGCCAGAATTGTTTATCTTTACTTAGGGCATAGGTTGTAAGACATTCTGAAAGGGTGTTGCACAAATATTGCACATGGGTTATTATCGAGGTTTTTTGATATTTCCTCGACCACTTTTGGCCACCTCCACCTCAAAGCCACTAAACTCAGGGTCAAAATCACTTTCCTCTTAAAATGGGAGTGTTAATACTACATGACATCAGTGAATCCCAGGTGTTTGCTGTACTGTTTGCTCTAGCTGGCGCTCATTTGAACTGGTGCTCCCACAAGGTACTAAGTGATCCCAGATTTTTTTAATACCACGCACACTGATTGTTAGAACCCATTCTGTGCTGACCAGGCATCTCAGGCCAATCATGCCAAATTTGAAGGCAGGAAAAATAAAAAGTATATATATGTTTGGGGCGCTAGCAGTAAAAACATATATATACGTTTGGACTGTTTATGGGTTAAAAGGGGAGTGTTAACATAACATGACATCAGCGAATCCTTGGTGTTTGTTGCGCTATTTTCTCTAGCTGGTGCTCAATTTAACTGACACTCCCAGAAGGTACTAAGTGTTCCCAGAATATTTTAATAGCGCACACACCGAGTGTTAAGACCCATTCTATGCTGACCAGGCATCTCAGGCCAATCATGCCAAATTTGGAGGCAGGAAAAATAAAATGTAAATATACATTTGGGGCACTAGTGGTAAGAACGTATATATATACATTTGGACCGTTTACGGGTTAAAAGTTCCTCAAAATATTCCCCCCTCACCCATCCTCCACTCCCCATCTAGTAACCTCTAAACTCCGATATATCCATTGCCCCCTCTATAAACAGTCATCCTGAACCCACCCATCAACCTTTTATCCCCCAATGCATAATCTAACAATACATTCATTACGTACATTACCTTGTAAAACTTATTATCCTCTTTTTCATAAAACATGATTCTATTATCAAACCTCTTTCTACACAAAGCTCAATTAAAGGCTCCCCATTTTCATTTACCCCTGGCATCCCAAATTTACCCACTACTCCCTCCACAACATTTTTAACCCACTTTAGCATGAAATTCCCAACCACAAGCACTCTCTCACTTGGTTCAAAACTCCCCATACACTCACTCAACATTTCCCAAAATCTCTCTCTCCTCTACACTTCTCTCTTCTCCAGGTGCATAAACACTTACTATAACCCACTTTTCACATCCAGCCTTTATTTTACACCACATAATCCTTGAATTTATACATTTATATTCCCTCTTTTCCTGCCATAACTTATCCTTCAACATTATTCTTACTCCTTCTTTAGCTCTAACTCTGTTTGAAACCCCTGACCTAATCCCATTTATTTCTCCCCAGTGAAACTCTCCTATGTACTCCAGCTTTGTTTCACTTAAAGGCAGGACATCCAGCTTCTTCTCATTCATAACATCCACAATCATCTTTTTCTTATCATTTATTTATTTATTTATTTATTTATTATTATATGGACATGAAACATAGTTGTACAAAAGAAATACAGTGATTGAGTGTACATGCCAAAAGCCCCTTGTATGCAGAGAATTGTGGGCAGGTTTAAAATTAACTTAAGATTAACTAAGCAATGATATATTCAGTGGTAAAAATACAATAAACAAATTACAACATGAAGTACAATTTTTTTTTTTTTCAACAAGTCGGCCGTCTCCCACCGAGGCAGGGTGACCCAAAAAAGAAAGAAAATCCCCAAAAAGAAAATACTTTCATCATCATTCAACACTTTCACCACACTCACACATAATCACTGTTTTTGCAGAGGTGCTCAGAATACAACAGTTTAGAAGCATATACATATAAAGATACACAACATATCCCTCCAAACTGCCAATATCCCAAACCCCTCCTTTAAAGTGCAGGCATTGTACTTCCCATTTCCAGGACTCAAGTCCGACTATATGAAAATAACCAGTTTCCCTGAATCCCTTCACTAAATATTACCCTGCTCACACTCCAACAGATCGTCAGGTCCCAAGTACCATTCATCTCCATTCACTCCTATCTAACACACTCACGCACGCTTGCTGGAAGTCCAAGCCCCTCGCCCACAAAACCTCCTTTACCCCCTCTCTCCAACCCTTTCGAGGACGACCCCTACCCCGCCTTCCTTCCCCTACAGATTTATATGCTCTCCATGTCATTCTACTTTGATCCATTCTCTCTAAATGACCAAACCACCTCAACAAACCCTCTTCAGCCCTCTGACTAATACTTTTATTAACTCCACACCTTCTCCTAATTTCCACACTCTGAATTTTCTGCATAATATTTACACCACACATTGTCCTTAGACAGAACATTTCCACTGCCTCCAACTGCCTCCTTGCTGCAGCATTTACAACCCAAGCTTCACACTCATATAAGAGTGTTGGTACTACTATACTTTCATACATTCCCTTCTTTGCCTCCATAGATAACATATACATAGATATAGATAACATATGCCTCCATAGATAACATATACCTCAATGCACCACTCACCTTTTTTCCTTCATCAATTCTATGATTAACCTCATCCTTCATAAATCCATCTGCTGACATGTCAACTCCCAAATATCTGAAAACATTCACTTCTTCCATATTCCTCCTGCCCAATTTGATATCCAATTTTTCTTTATCTAAATCATTTGATACTCTCATCATCTTACTCTTTTCTATGTTCACTTTCAACTTTCTACCTTTACACACATTCCCAAATTCATCCACTAACCTTTGCAATTTTTCTTTGGAATCTCCCATAAGCACAGTATCATCAGCAAAAAGTAACTGTGTTACTTCCCATTTTGTATTTAATTCCCCATAATTTAATCCCACCCCTCTCCCGAACACCCTAGCATTTACTTCTTTTACAATCCCATCTATAAATATATTAAAAAACCATGGTGACATTACACATCCCTGTCTAAGACCTACTTTTACCAGTAAGTAGTCTCCCTCTCTTCTATACACCCTAACCTGAGCCTCACTATCCTCATAAAAACTCTATACAGCATTTAGTAACTTACCACCTATTCCATACACTTGCAACATCTGCCACATTGCTCCCCTATCCACTCTATCATATGCCTTTTCTAAATCCATAAATGCAATAAAAACTTCCCTACCTTTATCTAAATACTGCTCATATATATGCTTCAATGTAAACACTTGATTTACACATCCCCTACCCACTCTAAAACCTCCTTGCTCATCCGCAATTCTACATTCTGTCTTACCTCTAATTCTTTCAATAATAACCCTGCCATACACTTTTCCTGGTATACTCAGTAAACTTATTCCTCAATAACTTTTACAATCTCTTTTGTCCCCCTTCCCTTTATATAAAGGGACTATACATGCTCTCCGCCAATCCCCAGGTACCTTCCCCTCTTTCATACACTTATTAAACAAAAATACCAACCACTCCAACACCATGTCCCCCCCTGCTTTTAACATTTCTGTCATGATCCCATCAGTTCCAGCTGCTTTACCCCTTTCATTCTATGTAATGCCTCACGCACCTCCCCCACACTCACATCCTGCTCTTCTTCACTCCTAAAAGATGACATACCTCCCTGGCCAGTGCATGAAATTACAGCCTCCCTTTCTTCGTCGACATTTAAAAGTTCCTCAAAATATTCTCACCATCTACCCAAAACCTCCATCTCCCCATCTACTAACTCCCCTTCTCTGTTTTTAACTGATAAATCCATTTGCTCCCTAGGCTTTCTTAACTTGTTTAACTCACTCCAAAATTTTTTCTTATTTTCATTAAAATTCCTTGACAGTACCTCTCCCACTCTATCATCCGCTCTCCTTTTTGCACTCTCTCACCACTCTCTTCACCTTTCTTTTACTCTCCATATACTCTACTCTTCTTATAACACTTCCGCTTTGTACAGGTCCTCCATCACAAATCCATCATCATTGGGACCTGTAGTGTGCCGGATTACTGAGTTTGCCGAATTACAGAGTGGTTAAGTTAGAGTATACTTAATAAAATTAACCAACTTGACTTACACAGTTCATTGAACATCGGCAAAAATCGAATATTTCCGCTACTTTGAGCTCAACTTCAAGGTACTTTTCGTCATGAAAGCAATCAAAATCATGTCTATTTCTGTAATATATCTTCCATTCTATCAAATGAGTCCAAAAAATGAGAATACAACCATAAACACCATACTAAAATATACTGCAAAGAGGCGGCTAATGGCTGAGAAGTGAACTCCCTTATTTATCGTCCGTCTTTTTTATTTTTATTGCACGTTAAGAAGCATCTTTCCATCATACATTGCCCAAGTTTCAATGAGATAGCCCAACAAACAACCGAGAAAAAAAAATATTTACCAAAAATCATATATGGCAAGCCCAAGCCAGGTACTGGAAATAAGTCACTTTGTCTGACGTTTTTGGGTTATCCAGGTTCTCTATACATACACTGCTATGTATGATAGTCTATATAAATGTATTTGTGTATACCTGAATAAACTTATTTACTTCTGGTCTGTCAACTGAGTACAAGAAACCGCCCATTCACTTATTTCAACTACCCAATAAAGTGGTCAGAAATTGGCAATTTGGCCGATTTCACACAAATTTCAACAGATGCCAATTTCAAAATAGGGTCCAGAATAAACAATGCAGACATTCCTGGCACTAAAATAACATTTTCTCTGTTCATTAGTCACGGCTACAGGCCCCTCTTATATTACTCTTGCTTACCATTTGGAATTTTTATATACAAAAAAATAGAAGATTTACTGTTATGCAGACTGCTGCATTATTGTAATAATTGTATAAATAATGTCAATCCATTCTTGACTCCGTACTGGAATTTGGACTGGCAGGCGGACAGGTATTGGACAGTTGTTTACTCTTGAGCTTCGCTAAAGAATAGAACATTTTCGCTACTGTGAGCACAATTTCAAGGTACTTTTCATCATGAAAGCAATCAAAATCATATCTATTTCTGTAATATATCTTTCATTCTATCAAATGAGACCGAAAAAATGAGAATATAACCATAACAACCATACAAAAATAACAAAAAAAAAAAAGCACAATACCGTGACTGGAACGATACACAAATAACCCGCACATAAAAGAGAGAAGCTTACGACGACGTTTCGGTCCGACTTGGACCATTGACAAAGTCACACTAACAGAAGTGGAGCAGGACGGCTATATATATGCAGGAAGAGGTGGTGGTAGTAGTAGTAGTAGTAGTAGTAGTACAAGAATGGTATATAATACCAGCAAGATGAAATTAAGACACATGCGCAACACGCGGGCATCCCCATCGTAGACGCTTCGCTAACCAGCCAGCCATTCAGTGGCTGGCTGGATGGCGAAGCGTCTACGATGGGGATGCCCGGGTGTTGCGCATGTGTCTTAATTTCATCTTGCCGGTATTATATACCATTCTTGTACTACTACTACTACTACTACTACCACCATCTCTTCCTGCCTATATAAAGCCGTCCTGCTCCACTTTTGTTAGTGTGACTTTGTCAATGGTCCAAGTTGGACCGAAACGTCGTCGTAAGCTTCTCTCTTTTATGTGCGGGTTATTTGTGTATACAAAAATATACCGCTAAGCGGCCACTAATGGCTGAGAAGTGAACTCTGCTATTTATGGTCTGATTTCTTTCATTTTTGGTGTACGTGAAGAAGTATCTTTCCATCATACATTGCCCAAGTTTGAATAAGATAACCCAACAAACAACTGAGAAAATAATAATAATACAATAATAATAATAATAATAATAATAATATCTTTATTTACTACACGTACATGTACAAGGTATACAGGCCTAGCTGACATCAGTGACATACTACTGTATACAAAGGCACTTGTTATGCTGAGTATTTCAAGAAAATTAGGTCAGTGTCCCAGGATAACACCCACACTAGTCGACTAACACCCAGGTACAGGTCCGCCATCACAAATCCGGCAATCAGTTATTCGGTTCCTTCAGTTATTTGGCACTAATTTTGGCTAGCATAATTTCAAATTTCCAGGGTCCCCACACTAACCTCCTGGTACTGTTTGGTGGCGCTGCTTGCTGCATAAGTCATTCCAATTTCTTTTTCTCCATTTATTGTTTTAACCTGCTTACTTTTAGCCCTAGCCATGGTTCCAATGAATAAAAGAAATGCTTCTCATTATGTAAAGCACCTACACAGTACATTATCCATTAAAATAAGGTGGCACTGAAGCCACTGTCGGTTGTCATGAGCTCAGTCTCATGATGCAGGAGAATATGCTATTATTACGCTAATATCAACACTACAGCTTATTTGCCTATCACAATTGATCTAATATGGCATAAGAAACAATATAAATAACATAAAACATGTTAAATACTCCAGAATGAACAATATTTGGCATAACACCGAGCAGTTCGGCAGAGTTATGAAGAGTATATGGTAAACAAACACCATTCTCCTATCCTTGTCTTGGTGGCTTATATTAGAGAAAATGGAGAATAGCACAGGGCTAACTGTGATATACACTCGTACTCCACCATAAACATGAAACAAAAAATTTATTTTCTCTCTATAGATTATCACACACAGCAGCATATGTGTAGAGAATCTAGGATAACCCCAAAAAAGTCAACGTGGCTTATTTTTAGTACCTGGCTTGGTTAGCCATATACTAATAATATTCCGGTAATTAATTTTTATAGTGGATCAGAAGAAGATAAATTATGTAACATCACAGTCACTAGTGAAATGGTTGTGAAGCAGATAGACAGACTGAAGCAAAATAAGTCACCGGGTCCTGATGAGGTTTTTTCAAGGGTTCTAAAGGAATGCAAAATGGAAGTCTGTGAACCATTAACTAATATTTTTAATTTATCTCTTCAAACAGGTGCAGTGTCTGATATGTGGAAGATGGCTAATGTAATTCCTATTTTTAAAACAGGGGACAAGTCTTTACCGTCAAATTACCGCCCAATAAGCCTGACCTCAATTGTAGGCAAATTACTAGAGTCAATTATAGCTGAGATTATAAGAAGCCATCTCGATAAGCATAGCTTGATTAATGATACTCAGCATGGATTCACAAGAGGCCAGTCTTGTCTAACTAATTTATTAACTTTCTTCAGTAAAGCTTTTGAGGCTGTTGACCACAATAAAGAATTTGATATTATTTACTTAGATTTTAGTAAGGCATTTGATAGAGTTCCGCACCAAAGACTGTTGAAGAAAGTAGCAGCTCATGGCATTGGGGGAAGGGTGCTCTCGTGGATCGAATCATGGCTCACAGACAGGAAGCAAAGAGTGTCCATAAATGGGGTTAAATCCGAGTGGGGATCAGTAACAAGTGGCGTTCCACAGGGATCAGTCTTGGGCCCGTTGCTGTTTATAATATATATCAATGATCTTGATGAAGGAATTACTAGTGATATGAGCAAATTCGCCGATGACACGAAGATAGGTAGGATAATTGATTCAAACGTAGATGTTAGGGAACTTCAGGAGGATTTAGACAAACTCTACTCTTGGTCAGAAAAGTGGCAGATGCAGTTCAATGTAGATAAATGCAAGGTTCTGAAGCTCGGGAGTGTCCATAACCCTAGCACTTATAAGTTAAATAATGTAGAACTTAACCATACAGATTGCGAAAAGGACTTGGGGGTTATGGTAAGCAGCAACCTTAAACCAAGACAACAATGCCTAAGCGTACGTAATAAGGCAAATAGATTACTGGGATTTATATCAAGAAGTGTAAGCAACAGAAGTCCAGAGGTCATACTGCAGCTTTATACATCATTAGTAAGGCCTCACCTAGATTATGCAGCTCAATTCTGGTCTCCATATTACAGAATGGACATAAATTCGTTAGAAAACATTCAGCGTAGGATGACTAAATTAATACATAGCATTAGAAATCTTCCTTATGAAGAAAGATTGAAGACTCTTAAGTTACATTCACTTGTTAGACGAAGAATGAGGGGAGACCTGATCGAAGTGTATAAGTGGAAGATAGGTATTAATAAAGGGGATATTAACAAGGTCTTGAGGATATCTCTCCAAGAGAGAACCCGCAGTAATGGATTTAAATTAGATAAGTTTAGATTTAGAAAGGACATAGGAAAGTATTGGTTTGGAAATAGGGTAGTAGATGAGTGGAACAGTCTACCTAGTTGGGTTATTGAGGCTAGGACTTTGGGTAGTTTCAAATTTAGGTTGGATAAATACATGAGTGGGATGGGTTGGATTTGAGTGGGACTTGCACATCAGAGCTTATTTCTTGGGTAGCATTGAAAATTGGGCAGGTCAAATGTTTGTTAGTGGGATGAATTGTAAAGGACCTGCCTAGTATGGGCCAACAGGCCTGCTGCAGTGTTCCTCCTTTCTTATGTTCTTATGTTCTTATACGCCGTATCGAGCCCGGCCGTCCAGTGCTAGGAGAGGGAATATCGATCAAAGTGGAAGAATGTCTTGACTAATATCATATGTCTCTGATACATCCTGAAGCCAGCAGGAAGGAGCAGGTACAAGCCAATATCTCCTGACGGTCCAGAGGGCAAAATCCCTCCTCAATGAGGAGGACAGGTAGAGTGAAAGTGTGCACCCCAAGTGTGCGCAAGGCCGCACGGAGATTAGTCCATGCAGAGTGATAACGTGGGCACCACAGCAGGAAGTGTTCCACCATCTCAGGCTGTGAGGGACACCACTGGCAGTACGGAGAGTCCGCCATCCGAAGACTTTATAGATGAGCCGCCAGTCGCGAGTGCCCGACTCGAAGGCGAGTCAGTACAATGTCCACCGAGCAGTTGGGATGGCGAGCTCAAGGGCAGGGGCCATTAAAAGTTCAGACAGAGCCCAACGCCAAAGAAGAGAGGGAGTGTGCAAGGCCCTCTTGCCAATGATGACGGATTCCCTTCCAGACAGCCCTTCTGAAATCATTGTGGCCCAGGGCAAGAGGGGTAACAGTAGGAAGTGTGTGTGCAAGGGAGGCCGCCTGATCTGCCACTTCATTGCCCCAGATTCCAACATGGGCGGGAACCCACTGAAGGGAGATGCTCCAACCTGGGCTCCGCAAGAAGCGCAGGAGGAGAGATTGTGTCTGACGAACGAGGATGCGCAGTGATCGTGGACGGGCAGAGCACAAAAGTGCCAGGGAAGATTGGGAATCAGAGAAGAGGACCAGTGGTTGTGGGGGAATGTGATCCAGGACAAAAGCCAGAGCCTGGTGAATGGCGAAGAGCTCCCCTGCCAGAACAGAATGAGCAGGGTCCAACCACCACGTTTGACACAGGGAGAGATTAGAGAAGAAGGCCGCAGATGATGTAGAAGGGGGGGAGGACAGTGCTGAGCCATCCGTGTAGACGGAGAATGAAGAGCCATATGTAACAGAGCGAAACTCTTCAAACAGAAATGCAACTAACTGAGGGGGTTCCCTGTTCCTGTAGTGCCAGTCCAGGTGGACGTATTGTGTCAGGTCCAGCCAGGGGGTGCCGGAGAGGGGAGGGAGTCACCACAAGTGCAGGAAGAGTAAGGCAAGTCAGGGAACGCTGGGCCCTGGCTACAAAGGAAGGCTGAACCAAACGTGGGGGGACAGAGGCTGTCTCCCACATCTGTGAAGAGAGGCGACAGAGGTGAGTACAAGGCAGAGAGGCCATATGATGGAGTCGTAAACAGTTCCTCACTATCCTCACCGATGAGAGAGGGACTATCCCCAACTCTGCCTCCAAGGCTGCGATAGGGGTGGAGGGGAATGCCCCCAGCATATTACGGATGGCTGAATTCTGGAGAATGTCTAAGCGATGAAGAGAGGAGGAAGAAGCCGAGCCATACACCTCACTCGCATAAGTGAGCTTGCTGCGAACCATAGCTATATAGAACTTATGGAGAAGGTCTCGATCTGCCCCCACTTGGTGCCAGAGATCCGGCGCATAAGTGCAATGCGACGTGCACACGAGAGGTGGAGGGCCGCTATGTGTTTCTTCCATGTCAAGAATGGTGCATCTAAGGTGGCTCCCAACCAACGATGAGAAGAGACCAGAGGGATTGGCGTCTGATTCAATGAGACTGATGGAAGAGTGGGGAGTCGGTGTCTAGTAAAGCATAAGAGCTTGGACTTAGTGTCACTAACCTCCAAACCCCAGGTGGTGGCCAATGACGTTATGCATTGCAGGGCATCCTGAAGTGTTTCCTGTGCTGTCAGTAAAGCTGGGGCACTGCACATAAGGACCACATCATCTGCATATACCAGGGTATGCACTCCCTGGATGGAAGGGAGATCCGACAATAAGCCGGAGAAAAGGAGTGGGCTAAGAACAGATCCCTGGGGCACTCCCCGGTATACAGGACAGGGTGAGGACAAAGCGCCACCCACTGCTACATGAAAGGTCCTCCCTTGCAAAAAGTTGCACATCCAGCAGAGGGGAGCTCCTGTCAGCCCCATGTGGGCCAACTTGAAAACAATCGCTGTGTGTGATGCAAGTCAAATGCTCTGCGTAGGTCCAAAAATGCAGCTAAAAGGAACTCCCGACATTCAAATGAAGTGTGCACAAGCTGTGTAAATTGAAGCAAAGGGTCAAGGGTGGATCGACCTTCTCGGAAGCCACTCTGGTTTTCAGGCAGGAGGCCATGTTCCTCAATCCACCAAGAGAGACGAGTAGCCACCAGCCATTCCAGCACCTTACCCAAGCAGGGCAGTAGAGCAATGGGCTGGTAAGAGCTCGGTTGGGTATCATCCTTGTCCGGCTTTAGAATCAGAACCAGAAGAGAGTGTTTCCACATATCAGGGAAGACACCTGTATACCAGCTGGTATTGAAAACCTCCAGCATAGCTTCTGTACAGGAGGGAGGTAGATGTAGTATAAATGAATAGGTTAAGTTGTCCTCCCCTGGAGAAGAGCGGGAAGAAAGTTGGGAAAGTGCCCGCTGCAGTTCATGGGAGCTAAAGGGAGATGCCAGCACTTGGCAGTGAACCTCGGGTATGGCAGGTGGCAAAGGGCCCCATTTGATCATCTTAGAGGGTAGAGGAGGAGGAGGAGGAGAAAACATAGGACCAAAGAAATTTGCAAATGTCTCAGCCTTGTCCTGGGGTAAGAGTGGAGTCGCTCCTTCCCCCAGCAGGAAAAAAGTACTTACAGAACGTGATCCCAACATGGAGTGGAAGAAACCCCATGCCTGACTGGCAGAGGTACGAAAAGAAAGAGAAGAACAGAATAAAGCCCAGGATGCACGTTTCGCCTGGAGGAGGGTTCACTGACAAAGAGTGTCTGCCCTTCGGTAAGCCAACTGCTGAGTCCAAGAGGGTTGGCGCCGCCACCGTGCCCACGCTGTCCGACGCGCCTTCACTGCTCAGAGGCACTCATCATTCCACCATGGAACAGGGGGCTGTGAACGGGAGAAGCTCCCGGAGAGACAGAATGAACGCGAGCCCGCCTCAAGCATGGCCCCTGGAAGAGACGCAACAGCCTCGTTCAGCAAGGAGTCCTGAGGCAGGCTGTAATCAGCAAGTGCCCGATTATAGGTTGGACAACCAGCCTGGGTGATTTTCCACCGTGAAAAAACTGCTGTCACTGGCACTGCTAAGGCTTCATTTGTAGAAGTAAGTACTGGAAGATGGTCACTCCCCATGAAGGGGCCTACAGTAACAGTAGCTGTAGTAAAATATCCACACCCAAGAACGAGGTCTAGGGTAGAAACTCGCCTGGTATAAGGATCCACTCTAGTCTCCAAACCTGGTGGTGTGAGCAACGAAAGGTGAGATGCGAGGAGGGTTTGGAACAGGGCCCTACCTGTGGGATTCACCGATCCCAAAGAAATGGATGGCTCCCAGAACTGGTGCCTTGCATTAAAGTCTACCATCACAAGCGTAGAACCACGGAGTTGTCCAAAGTAATAGGTAAATTCACTTTGTGTAACTGACCTGCCCGGATTATAGATCAGGAGTATGTTGCACCACTGAGTGCCCAAGGCAACTCTCACAGCCAGAGTTTCCAACACTCCACTCTCATAGGCCTGGAGAGAGAGGGTTGTACTCTGGAGCCGGTTGCATACTAGGCCACCTCCGCTCCCTTCAAGGTGATCCCTATGGTAAACAGTGAAACCAGGCATCCAAAAAGAATGTCGAGGGCGTAACCATGTCTCAGAGACCCACCACCAGTGGCTGTACCTCAGCCAGATACCTCTGAAGGTCTGGAAGCTTCCCCAGTACAGAACGTGCGTTCCAAAGAAGAAAAACAGAGGGGTGAGAAAGGTTCACGTGTGTGAACTAAGCAGCCCAATAAGGCGAGGGAGAACCGAGAGACATGCAGTCACAAAAGAGGTGCCCTGGAGGTAAGAATGTAGCACCTCCTCCACCAGGAGGAGGATAGGATGAAGGAATAAAGCCCAGGCAGGCGAGAGTGAGAAAGCGGGACCTTCAGACATGAAGGGTCCTGGAGTGGAAACAGGCCGAGGCTGGGGTTGAGGAGAATTGGGGGGGGGAGTCGGCTGCGAGACGGGAGGCTCTGGGTCGGGTATGATGTCCATCTGAACTGGGTGGGGTTCTGAACAATGAGTCGATTTGGGAACTGTACCACCTCGACGGGAGGACGTGCGTTGTGGATGAGGGGGGGCATGTGCAATAATTTCCGCAATGGAAGCCGGGTCCGAGTACACCCTAAGCTGATGTTGCCCTGGGGGTGGGGAATCCTCTGAAGGTAAAGAGAGGTCCGCAAGAGCCCCACAACCAATTTGTAACAGGGATATTAGCCCTCACAGCTGCGGAGTACAGATGCCCTGGCCATGTTGGTGCTGGGGAGACTCCCTTAGTGGGGGGCACTGGAGGCGAAGGAGGCAGGGGCTGACGGACTGTGACTGGCTTTACGGACTGCAAGCAGGAGTTACATTCATTGAGCGTACAAGACCGGGCCCTGGCTGAGTTTGCCAGATCAAGAGCCTGGCGATATGCCGGGCAAGACCGGGAGGTAACCTTGTGGTACCCCTTACAGAAGTAGCATGAAGCCGGGCGGGTACAGGTAATGCCGTCTTTAACTACTGGGTGAAACCCGCTGCAGTTCGCACATCTTACCTTCCCACGGCAAGACAATTCTCCATGCCCGAAAAGGAAACATTTCCGACACAGTAGTAAAGGAAAAGTATAAGGAAGATTAGGAAATCTTAGATTGCCAAAAGTCACAAATTTCAGGAGAGCACCTGAGAAGCATACACGAACCATACGAGATGGGGTAAGACGATTCGAGAGGCTCCAAACCTCCCGCAAACCTAAGTCGTCACCCCCACTGTGAACCAATTCAGAGTGGATCTCCTCATCTGAGAGGGATGTAGAAATTGGTCCAATTCTGCCGTAACAACAGCCAGCGGCGAGGATTGAGGAGTGGACCTCCCAGCAAACAACATTCCACCTACCCAGAATATGAATGGCATTTAGTGGCAAATTTCTAGCCAGAAAAGACTTACGATGGAGCTGGAGCAATAGGGCTGCACCCCTACTGAGTTGTTGGGCGCCCCCATCTATGCAAGCCTTGCTGAAAGGAGATCCACTGATGGCGTTGGTGACATCCCGTGGGTTGGTGAAGGGCGTACCGCCATCCTTAGGACGCACAAGAACTATCATCACATCTGGAGTAATATGAGGAGGAGCATAGTCTGGACAAGTGGTGGGTTGGCGTTTTGGGCTAGACAGGGGCCTGGCACTGTCGTCAACCTCAAGGGCTCGTTAGTTTATCCCAGTAGGGGGCACACTAGCCATATCTTGGTCCGACGGTAGTGAAACAGTTGTCAACTGAGTAGAGACAGGAGGGGGGTCCCTCCCTATGGGGGCGAACGACATCTCAGTCGAACCCCCCCATAAATGGGCCACACAACACCGCCTGAAGGAGAAGAAAATGACAACACAAGCACACAAGAAAAGAAAGACAGTGAAGCAGAGCCTAAATAGGGCCTACACCACCAAGTAACAACTGAGGAACCTTCAGAAGACACGTCCACACTCCACCAATGCCGACTGAGCTCTTAGCCATATATGATTTTTGGTAAATATTCGATTCCCAGCCAGGGTAGAAACATTAGGCGTGTTTCTTTACACCTGTTGTCTATGTTTACCCACCAGTAAATGGGTACCTGGGTGTTAGTCGACTATTGTGGGTGTTATCCTGGGACACTGACCTAATTTTCTTGAAATACTCAGCATAACAAGTGCCTTTCTATACAGTAGTATGTCACTGATATCAGCTAGGCCTGTATACCTTGTACATGTATGTGTATTAAATAAAGTTATTATTATTATTATATTATTATTATTTTCTCAGTTGTTTGTTGGGTTATCTTATTCAAACTTGGGTAATGTATGATGGAAAGATACTTCTTCACGTACACCAAAAATGAAAGAAATCAGACCATAAGTAGCGGAGTTCACTTCTCAGCCATTAGCGGCCGCTTAGCGGTATATTTTTGTATGGTTGTTATGGTTATATTCTCATTTTTTCGGTCTCATTTGATAGAATGAAAGATATATTACAGAAATAGATATGATTTTGATTGCTTTCATGATGAAAAGTACCTTGAAATTGTGCTCACAGTAGCGAAAATGTTCTATTCTTTAGCGAAGCTCAAGAGTAAACAAGTGTCCAATACCTGTCCGCCTGCCAGTCCAAATTCCAATACAGAGTCAAGAATGGATTGACATTATTTATACAATTATTACAATAATGCAGTAGTGTGCATAACAGTAAATCTTCTATTTTTTTGTGAATAAAAATTCCAAATGGTAAGCAAGAATAATATAAGAGGGGCCTGTAGCCGTGACTAATGAACAGAGAAAATGTTATTTTAGTGCCAGGAATGTCTGCATTGTTTATTCTGGATCCTATTTTGAAATTGGCATCTGTTGAAATTTGTGTGAAATCAGCCAAATTGCCAATTTCTGACCACTTTATTGGGTAGTTGAAATAAGTGAATGGGCGGTTTCTTGTACTCAGTTGACAGACCAGAAGTAAATAAGTTTATTCAGGTATACACAAATACATTTATATATACTATCATACATAGCAGTGTATGTATAGAGAACCTAGGATAACCCAAAAACGTCAGACAAAGTGACTTATTACCAGTACCTGGCTTGGGCTTGCCATATATGATTTTTGGTAAATATTTTTTTTTCTCGGTTGTTTGTTGGGCTATCTCATTGAAACTTGGGCAATGTATGATGGAAAGATGCTTCTTAACGTACAACAAAAATAAAAACGACGGACGATAAATAAGGGAGTTCACTTCTCAGCCATTAGCCGCCTCTTTGCAGAGTATTTTTGTATGGTTTTTATGGTTATATTCTCATTTTTTGGACTCATTTGATAGAATGGAAGATATATTACAGAAACAGACATGAATTTGATTGCTTTCATAACGAAAAGTACCTTGAAATTGAGCTCAAAGTAGCAGAAATGTTCGATTTTTGCCGATGTTCAATGAACTGTGTAAGTGAAGTTGGTTAATTTTATTAAGTGTATTCTAACCTAACCACTCTGTAATTCGGCAAACTCAGTAATCCGGCACACTACAGGTCCCAATGATGCCGGATTTGTAATGGAGGACCTGTACCCATTTACTGATTCAAATTCAATTCAAATTCAAATTCAAGTTTATTCTCTATAAAGATTACAATGTTGAATTTCCAGAATTTGGTTGTTGTGTGGTTTACATGTAGTTAAATAATGATTACAGAGTGTACCACTAGAACGCCTAGCATGGCTAGGCATTTCGGGCAGACTTAGTTTAATTCTTTATTTTAAAATATTACAAATTATGAGGTAAGTTGGTATTATGGATAAGTGACTAAATACTAGTTTGTGAGTTTAGCAATGTGAATGCTTTTGTTTTGGCACAGTACATAGTTTCAGTATTGGATTATCATAGGATTCATTATTTTAAGATTGAGATTAATATTTCTGTTTATGGTCAAATGGGTGAGTGAGTGTAAGTGTGAACCACCAGGTGGTATTCGTGTAGTTAGTTGATGGGGTTTATCAGGGAGATAAGATGTTTTCTAATGGTAGTTTTGAAGGTGATGAATGTGTCTGCAGTTCTAGAGTTCTCAGGTAGGGTGTTCCAGATTTTAGGGCCTTTGACATACATTGAATTTTTGTAAAGGTTTAGTCGGACATGGGGAATGTCGTAGAGATGTTTGTGTCTGGTGTTATACCTGTGGGTTCTGTCACAACTATCAAGAAAGCATTTTAGGTCAAGGTTGATATTGGAGTTTAAGGTCCTGTAGATGTAGATTGCACAGTAGTAAGTGTGGATGTACTGAACAGGGAGTAAGTTTAGATCTATGAAGAGTGGGGGTGTGTGTTGCCAGGGATGGGATTTAGTGATTATTCTTACTGCAGCTTTTTGTTGGGTTATAATTGGCTTTAGGTCTGTTGCTGCAGTTGATCCCCAAGCACAAATAGCATAGGTGAGGTATGAATAAATAAGTGAGTGGTATAGTGTGAGAAGGGCATTTTGTGGCACGTAGTATCGTATCTTGGAGAGGATCCCAACTGTTTTGGATACTTTTTTGGTTATGTGTTGGATATGGGTGCTGAAATTCAGGTTGTTGTCAAGGTATAGGCCTAGGAATTTGCCCTCATTATGTCTGGTAATTAGTGTGTTGTCGATCTTAATGTTAATTTGTGCATCTCCTACTCTGCTACCAAACATAATATAGTAGGTTTTGTCAGTGTTAAGCCTAAGTTTATTGGCTGTCATCCAAGTCGATATTTTGATCAGCTCCTCGTTAACAATGGTGTTGAGGGTGGCAAGATTAGGGTGAGAGATGACATAAGTCGTGTCGTCAGCAAAGAGAATGGGTTTCAGGTGTTGGGATACGTTTGGAAGATCATTGATGTACAGTGGACCCCCGGTTAACGATATTTTTTCACTCCATAAGTATGTTCAGTTGCCAGTACTGACCGAATTTATTCCCATAAGGAATATTGTGAAGTAGATTAGTCCATTTCAGACCCCCAAACATACACGTACAAACGCACTTACATAAATACACTTACATAATTGGTCGCATTCGGAGGTAATCGTTATGCGGGGGTCCACTGTATATGAGGAAGAGCAGGGGACCAAGGACACTTCCCTGCGGAACTCCAGTATCAAGTGGCCGTGTTGTTGATGCTGTGTCTTTAATGGTAACATACTGATACCTATTAGTAAGGTAAGATTTGAAATAAGCAAGCGCATGGCCTCTTATACCGTAATGGTCAAGTTTGTGGAGTAGGATGTCGTGGTCTACTGTGTCAAAAGCTTTTCTTAGGTCAATAAAAATTCCTAGTGGATATTCCTTATTTTCCAATGCTGTGTAAAGCAGATCTAGCATTTTTATGATTGCATCCCCGAGTTTTTTTTAAAGTGACTTTATAATCCGGGACTTCCGAGGGCTCAGTTGGTGCAAAAAAGGGAATTTTGGGGAAAATTCCCATCTGGGTACCCCCGGCAGGGGCTTAGATGTGGGATTTTATTGGCGAGTTTTAGATCCTAGGGTTTTAAAAGAATCTTTTATCTTTTTAGCGGGTCAGGGGGGATGTAGTGGTGTTTTCATTGGGTTTATTTAGGACAATATTCTTGGTTTTTTTTTCAGTTTGGGGGTCACAAGAATCTGAGAGTGTTTTCCGGGTCTTTTTATATCTCCTCTTTTTCTGTAAATCTACGGATAATATTTTTTGGGCTTTCTTTATTATTTTGGGTGAAACTATAAATAGGGTTTAAGAATATCTTTGTGTATTAAGCCCTGTTTATTTTTTTTTAAATTGGGTTTTTGTAAAGGGATTTCAAATGGGCTGGTTAGCCATGGAAACCCAAAGCCGTTGTTTTTGATTTTTTTTCATTTTTATAGACAATTTTTGTTTAAGCTAAGTAATTTGTTAAAAAAAATGTCTGTCCAGTCATCAAACCTTGGCCGGGAAATTTCTGAGGCCATCAAAAACCTAGGCAGTTTGAATTCCTTATTGAGGCCTCGCATGGAGCCCAAAATGAACTTGTTGTATTCAATGGGGTTTTTAATGTTTTCAGGGGAAGGTAGGGTAATGTCTGTATGCTTCTTGATTATCCCGTTTTAAAGGGGGGCAAAAGTTGGTCCATATATTATATTATGGTTGCACTGTCTCAGTGAGCCGGGCGGGTTTTATTACTTTTTGGATGAAAGTTGTTTTTCATTTTGTTGAGAAATCATACAGGCGATCACTATAAGCCAAGGTTGATGCAAAGTCTCCACTAAGAGAAGGGGGGTCTTATTCATTTGTCTGTTTGTTATTAGTGACTTTAATTTCTCACTGAAATTTGGAGTTTTGTGAGTATCCGTAAAGGGCACCGATTGTTATGGGTGTCTTAAGGGTTTTTTTTACAGTAAAATTACAAAAATTATTCCCCATATTCATCACAAAAGCAAGGGGTGAATACAAGAAATTTTGGTTAGAGTAATAGATTGCAATACCCCCCTAAACTTGTTTGGTCTGAGTGTGAATTGCTGTGTATCCGGAAAGGGAATATCATTGTGCCCCCTGCTTAAGCCAGCCCTCAGAAAGAAAATGCAGGAGGGGGGTTTTTTAAAGTGATTAAAGGGATCCAGGAGGTATCATAGTGTTTGCTTAAAGGGACGATTTGTATTTAATACTGATAGACTTTTAGCTTTGTTTAGGAAGTGCTGGCTTTGAGCTGTGTAATAAACATTTACTTTAAATAGGTTTGTTTGGGGTGTCAATTATGGAGGTTTAGATCAGGGTAAACGTGAAAAATCATCTCTAGTTTAAATTAGGGTTATTTATATCCTATTATTGTTGAGTTCAGACTGATATCTGAGTGGTGGGAAGCGGGATAAGAAAATATGCTAGGTATTTTGGTCTATAGAGTATATCCTACTACACATAAGAAGTTGATGTTTCTATGGTTGTGCTGAATGAACTAAATAAAACTGGGTATAAACTAGAAAAAAAAATAAAAATTTAAAAATAAAACAAGACCTCACTTGTAATTGCACAAAGGGTCTAAATAAGCTTTTGGAGTCTATTTTTAGCAGAAGAGCATAGTAAAACAAATTTTTAACTAATAATAAAAAATAAAAAATTAAAAATAGCACCAATCTCTATATAATTGCAATATGGTCTAATATAATAAATTTTGGTATTGACAAGTAAAACGAGTTTAATCAATAAATAAAAAAGGCACAAACCCAATTGAATTG
Source organism: Cherax quadricarinatus (assembly GCF_026875155.1). Taxonomy (NCBI): domain Eukaryota; kingdom Metazoa; phylum Arthropoda; class Malacostraca; order Decapoda; family Parastacidae; genus Cherax; species Cherax quadricarinatus. The sequence continues at coordinate 24,086,546 of NC_069491.1, read as the reverse complement.
CACAAAGGTTTTTAATAAGTTGTTTACAGAATTAGAGTATAACAGATTTAAATTGACAATAAAATATCCCAAGGTAAGGTAGCAAAAAAAAAAAAGTAGAAAAAAAAAAAAAATATAGGTATTTGGGTACTAGTTTAGCAAAAATATTAAGGGCCTTGAACAATAATATAATTGAAATAACACTAATTGCACACACAATATAGTCACTAAGAATAAAAACAATCTTAGAGTGGGAATTTAAATTAAAAAACTTTAATAAAAAAAAAAAATTGAAAGGGTACTTGCAATTGCACAGATTTCGGGTATGGTTTTACAAATCAAGAGTATAACATTTTTAAAATTGACAAAATAAAATTCAAAATTAAAGTACCAAAAGAAAATAAAAAAAAAAACAAGGAATGTCTTGGTTTTATATATATAAATGGAAGGGGGACACGGGTTACAAAGGAAAAATTAAAGGTTGAGTTAAATTAAAAATTTGATAATTTGGCAACAAAATGTTAGGGGAAGTAAAAATAATTTTTAGAAACAAAAGTAAAATTGCCTGTAGAAATAGGGTTTTTAAAATAAAATTTTAGTAAGTAATAATGAAAAACAAAAAAAATGAAAAAATAATGTTTTTTTCATTCAAAATTTCCTGGTAGTTTTACTAGAGGTTATAGGCAGTAAAGGTAATTAAAGACCTAAGATAGTAAATGTGGTTTAAAACAGGTAAAGGTAAAATTAAAAAGTAATGTTATTAAATTTAAAAATGTTAAGAGAAATTTAAAAATAGTAAAAATGATAATTATTTTTTTTTAGTAAATAATATCAATTGTATATTTAAAAAAAAAAAGAGGGAGTAATATGACAAGAAAGTATCAATTTAGCTAAAGTTTAAACAAACAAATAAATAAAAAATTACATAAGGTGACTTATGCTTACTAGTAAATCACAAATGAGGTATTGATTTTTAAATTTCTAAGGATTGTACAATGAAATTTTTAACAAAAATGGGCAACTACACTACACAGTAGGTTTTTGGTTGGGCTTGTTTGTTATTCTCTGTAAGATTAGTATCCCGGAAATCGGAAGATCTTCTCGTTCGTGATTGTGTACATTACCTACATTTGTTTTCCCAACAGAATTTTCCCACCCCTGTGAAGCATTGGTGTATTGTTCGTTCTTCTCCCACTTGATTTTTTGACTCTATACAGGGGGTTCTGACTTTTTTGGTAAACACTCGTTTATGTATACCTCTTTTTTTACTTTAAAAGATGCAATAAAAAAGTCTTTTTTTTCCCGCATTGGGGTGGGGAAACAAGCTAACACTTTTCTACCATGGGGTCCTAGTAACCTGGCTTCTTTATTTCAACTCGGACAATTAACACTTGTTTGGTCCTTTTTGATCTGCAGAGTAAATTTCTTTACTGTTGTTTGGTTCATTCACGGGAAAAAGTGGGCTGTTTAAAATTACTGCATCCGATAGTTTTTTCTTTTTCAGTTTTTTTTTTCTTGGAACAAAGTAGTCCCTGAACTGGTTTTCTAAGTTTTTTTTTCCATTCTTTTCTGCTTTTTCAACCTTGTATTTGAGATATTATTTGTTGGTAGGCTATTTTGACTGTTTGGATGGCTTTCACAGTTTTTCATCCTGGGGTTGTAACTTTGTTCAAACTGAGGATTTTGTTTCGAGTTGTGTATCCTGGTGCTTGTTTTGTTAGCGCTCTCGAAAATTCATATTTTCAAAAACTAAGTTGGGGTGCATTTTTTAGGGGATCTGGTCGTTGGGCATACCTGAAGACTACTTGGTAGGTTGAAACCGGGGGGGAGAGGGGAGGATGGGCTGGTGGCACCATGTTTGTTGTTATTGTTGTGGTGTCGCCTTGAGGGGGGTGGGGAGTGAGGGGGTTTTCTGGCCGGCGTCCTCCTGGCTACACTTTTTTTTGAATATTGATTTTTTTGGTGTTTTCTTGCTGGCTGGTGCTGTTTTCCTCTTAATGCGCCTCAAGGCTACAGGAAAGTTGTAGTTAAGAAAAGTTTAGTTTTAAAAAAGCTTAGGGGTTTCTGTTCGGGGTGCACGGGGTGTTTCTTTCGGTTTGTGGCATCCTCCTTTTCTCTTATTATTTTCGATTTTTAGTTTTCACTGTTGGGAATCTTTTTGGGCGTTCTGGGGGCACGTTGGGGAGTGCATTTTGCTTTTAAAGGTCATCATAGGGGCATTTGGGACCGATAGTGGAGAAAAAATACGGGGCTTGGGAATCGCTGCTGCCGCTGCCAGGGAAGGGGAGCTGGTAAATGGGTACGGTAAGTGGGGAGTGAGTAAACATAGACAACAGGGGTAAAGAAAAACGCCTAAGGGTTTTTAACCCGGCTGGGAATCGAATATTTTCCAAAAATCAACATGGCTAACCCAAGCCAGGACTAAAAATAACATGTTGACTTTTTGGGGTTTTTCCCAGGTTCTCTACACTATGCTGCATTGTAATAATCATAGAAGAAAATGCTTTTTTTTTTTCATTTTTGGTGGAGTACGGTGATATCACAGTTTGCCCTTTTCTATACTCCTTTTTTCTCTAATAAACCCCCAAGACAAGGATAGGGAAGGGATTTTTTTACCATATCCTCTTTATAACCTGTCGAACTCTCGGGGTTCGCCAAATATTATTCATTCGATATTTAATTGTTTTATTATTTTATTGTTTCTTAGTCAATTAACAATTGTGTAGCAAATAAGCTTAGTGTTATTTAGTGTAATAATAAAGCATATTCTCCTGTTATGAGCTGACTCAGGCAAACCCACAGTGGCTTCAAAGCCCCCCACTTTAATGGAAAATGTACGTGTAGGGCTTTACATAATGAAACCATTTCTTTTATTCATTGGAACCAGGGGTAGGGGTAAAAGTAAGTAGGTTTAAAACAATAAATGGAGAAAAAGAAATTGGAATGACTTATGCAGCAAGTAGCGCCACCAAACAGTACCAGGAGGTTGGTGTGGCGACCCTGGAAATTTGAAATTATGCTAGCCAAAATTAGTGCCGAATAACTGAAGGAACCGAATAACTGATTGCCGGATTTGTGATGGCGGACCTGTAAATACCTCTCATAAGCTAACTTTTTCTCCTTTATCACACCCTTTACTTCATCATTCCACCAATCACTCCTCTTTCCTCCTGCACCCACCCTCCTATAACCACAAACTTCTGCCCCACATTCTAATACTGCATTTTTAAAACTATTCCAACCCTCTTCAACCCCCCCTACTACTCATACCTGCACCAGCCCACCTTTCTGCCAATAGTTGTTTATATTTCACTTGAACTTCCGCCTCCTTTAGTTTATACGCTTTCACCTCCCTCTTACTTGTTGTTGCCATTTTCCTCTTATCCAATCTACCTCTTACTCTAACTGTAGCTACAACTAGATAATGATCCGATATATCAGTTGCCCCTCTATAAACATGTACATCCTGGAGCCTACCCATCAACCTTTTATCCACCAATACATAATCTAACAAACTACTTTCATTACGTGCTACATCATACCTTGTATATTTATTTATCCTCTTTTTCATAAAATATGTATTACTTATTACCAAACCTCTTTCTACACATAGCTCAAAGGCTCCCCATTTTCATTTACCCCTGGCACCCCAAATTTACCTATTACTCCCTCCACAACATTTTTTCCCACTTTAGCATTAAAATCCCCAACCACAAGTACTCTCACACTTGGTTCAAAACTCCCCACGCAATTACTCAACATTTCCCAAAATCTCTCTCTCTCCTCTATACAGTGGAATCTCAAAAATCGAACGTATCACATATCAATCGTTTCGAAAATAGGACCATTTTTTCGGACAAACTGTGTCCCTATTATCGAACACACCCCTATTTTCGGACCGCCGGGTACGGGACATGTCCGCGGGCCCGCTCTGTCCGCGTCCCCACGCAGGCGCCGTGAGCAGTCTAGCTCTGTTTATGCTTGAGTGAACACTAACCTGCGCTCTCATTCACACATTTTACGATTATTTCGCTGTGTTTAGTGCTGCCATGGGCCCAAAGAAACTTGCTAGTGGTACTCCTGTGGTAAAGAAAGTGAGAAACACCACAGATGTGAAGAAGGAAATAATACACAAGTATGAGAGTGGTGTGAGACTTGTTGAGCTTGCCAGGATGTATGGAAAAAACAAGTCGACCATCGGTTCTATCCTGTCAAAGAAAGAACAAATCAAGGAAGCTGATGTTGCAAAAGGTGTTAATATGCTAACCAAAAAAAGACCACAAATAGTTGAAGATGTTGAGAAGTTGTTGCCGGTGTGGATCAAGGATAAAGAGATTGAAGGTGATAGTGTTTCAGAGACGATTATTTGCGAAAAGGCAAGGAAGTTGCATGCCGATCTCGTACAGAAAACTCCTGGAACCAGTGTGATAGTGATTTAAGGCCAGAAGAGGCTGGTTTGACAATATAAGAAGCATAGTGGAAATGGTACATAGACAGATTAAAATAAGGGTTAGATTAAAATAAGGGTTGGATGTGAAAAGTGGGTCATAATAAGCGTGTATGCACCTGGAAAAGAGAGGAATGTAGAAAGGAGAGAGATTTTGGGAGATGTTAATGAATGTATAGGAACCTTTGAAACCAAGTAAGAGAGCAATTGTGGAAGGGGACCTAAATGCTAAAGTAGGAGAAACATTTAGAGAGGTGTGTGGTAGGTATGTTTGGGGTGCCAGGTGTAAATGATAATGGGGGCCCTTTGATTCACCTTTGTATAGAAAGGGGTTTAGTTATAGATAATACATATTTTAAGAAAAGAGGATAAAAAAAGTATTCAAAATATGATGTAGGGCATAATGACAGTAGTTTGGTTGGACTATGTATTGGTAGATAAAAGACTGTTGAGTTGACTTCAGGATGACATGTTTATGAGGGGCTACAGATTTTATCAAATCACTTTTTAGTTGTAGCTACAGTGAGAGTAAAGGTAGATGTGAACAAGGAAAATAGGAAGCAGTAAGGTGAAGGGCGTATAAACTAAAAGAGGCGCAGTTAGGGTAAGATATAAAACAATATTGGAGGATAGATGGGCTAGGGGAAAGTATATGCAATGGGGTCGAAGATGTATGGGTTAGGTTTAAAAATGTAGTGTTAGAGTGTTCAGTAGAAGTTTTTGGTTACAGTAAAGTGGGGTGCAGGAGGAAAGAACAGCGATTGGTGGAATGATGATGTAAAGAGAGTAGAAAGGGAAAAAATTTTTGCATATGAGAAGTTTTTACAAAGTAGAAGTGTGCAAGGAGGGGAAAAATATATGGAGAGAAAAGAGAGGTTAAGAGAGTGGTGAAGCAATGTAAAAAGAGAGCAAATGAGAGAGTGGGTGAGATGTTATCAACAAATTTTGTTGAAAATAAGAAAAAGTTTTGGAGTGAGATTAATAAGCTGAGGAAGCCTAGGGAACAAATGGATTTGACAGTTAAAAATAAGAGAGGAGAGTTATTAAATGGAGAGTTAGAGGTATCGGGAAGATGGAGGGAATATTTTGAGGAATTGTTAAATGCTGATGAAGATTGGGAAGCTTTGATTTCGTGTATAGGGCAAGGAGGAATAACATCTTGTAGGAGTGAGGAAGAGCCAGTTGTGAGTGTGGGGGAAGTTCATGAGGCAGTGGGTAGAATGAAAGGGGGTAAGGCAGCTGGGATTGATGGGATAAAGATAGAAATGTTAAAACCATGTGGGGATATAGTTTTGGATTGGTTGGTACTATTATTTAATAAATGCATGGAAGAGGGTAAGGTACCAAGGGATTGGTATAAAAGATAAAAGAGAGTGCAAAAATTATAAGGGAAGAAGTCTGTTGACAACCAAGTGAAAGCCTTCATTGGACACATCCTTAATCTACAACAAGAACACATTCCTCACCGGCAATATGTGACGATGCCTACAGATCAGCCTTGGTTTGGCTTTCATTGTAGAGAGGCTGCTACTGCTAAGTACAAAGCATGGTGAAGGTATAAGAGACATCCTACCACCTATAACAGGAACTTGCACAGGTAAGCCTGTAGGCATATAGGTGACATTCAAAAATGGGCCATTGCTAAATGGGAGGTGGATACAAAAAGAAAGCTAGCATCAGGTAGCGCAGGCTCTGAAACCTGGTGGTCCCTGGTCAAGAACAGACAAGGTTATCTGTCTGATGAACTAATTCCACCTCTAAATTGACAGGATGGGACTACCTCTACTAGTAGTCAAGAGAAGGCGGACCTCTTTGCCGAACACTTTGCTACCAAAATGCAAGTTCCTGATCCGGCAAGGGACCCTCCTTGGCTAGCTGCAAGAACTGTGTCAAAACTGTCAGTGGTGGCAATAAGGCAGGAGGAGGTGCAGTTCCTTCTTAAATCACTTGACCAAGAAAAGGCTGTGGGCCCAGACAAGTTGAGCCCAAGATTGCTGAGAAGATGTGCAGACCAGCTAGCAGCACCTCTAACTCGCATCTTTCAGCACTGCCTAGTACAGTGTAAATGGCCCTCTCCATGGAAAGAGGCAAATGTAGTCCCTGTTCACAAAAAGAAGAGCAGAGCAGACATCAGCAACTACAGACCAGTGTCACTCCTGTCAATCACTGGTAAGATCCTTGAGACAATAATCTCAAGACAAATGACAGTTTTTTGACTACCACTCACTACTTCAGGAAAGGTTACTCTGCTGCTGATCTGTTGTTAAACCTCTCCACTAAGTGGCACCAGTCACTGGATGAATCCAAAGTCAGCTGTGTGATAGCACTGGACATTGCTGGTGCTCTTGACCGGGTGTGGCACCAGGGCCTCTTAGCAAAACTTCAAACACTGGGAATTGAAGGCTCTATGCTATGTCTCCTCAGTGATTACCTTCATGGTAGATCTCTAACGGTAGTTCTCAATGGAACAGAATCAGCAAGACATCCTATTGGAGCAAGTGTTCCACAAGGAAGCGTGCTGGGACCATTGTTATGGAATGTCTACTTCAATGACCTTCTTCATCTCATCCCAGAATCCCATGCATATGCAGATGACTGTACACTGACATTCACTTATCCAAGAGAAGAAATGCCAGCTGCTCTAAGCTACATCAATCACCAGCTTAGAGCTATATCAGCTTGGGGAAACAGATGGCAAGTAACATTTGCACCTGAGAAAATGCAAATGATGATGGTCTTTAGGCACCATGATGGTAATGCTGGTGCAATAGTAAGGATGAATGGGACTGTGTTGGCACCTGGGGAAGAAGCTGATATCCTTGGGGTGAAATTTGACTCCAAACTGACCATGAAGAACCATGTTGTAAATCTTGCAAACAAAGCAGCCAGGAAGCTTACAGCACTTCGCCGTATCTCACATCTGCTTGACAGTAGGGGTTGCAAGATTCTGTATGAGGCACAAGTACGCTCACACCTCGAGTATGCTCCACTTTCTTGGTTTGCCTGCCCCCCTCTCATCTTCGACTGCTTGACAGAGTAGAGAACAGAGCAAGATGTCTCATCTCTCACCTGGACCAATCCTGGATAGATCTGTCATTTCAGCAGAGCCTTCAACACAGGAGGGATGTGGGTGGCCTTACTGTTATGTACAAGGCCAATATTGTCAAAGTACAACACTTGGATCCGCTTCGAGGACAGCGTGAAACAAGCTTTTATGCCACAAGATGGGCAGAAAGCAGCAACTTCACTCTGGCTGTACCCTTCTCCAGAACATCACTCCATCTGAGATCATATATACCCAGGACGACTCGAGTATGGAACACATTCGCCAGATGAAAATGCTGGCCCACAGATGGCTCCAACTTCATCCTGTTCCCTACTTGTATGTTTCATAACAGTAAAAATGCTTTCAAATGAGCTGATGTAGGTAACAGCTCTTTGCTTGTCAATAAAGTTAGGAATCCTTAACCTGTAAATAGCTTGTCAAAAAAGCTAGGGATCCTTAATCTCGTCAAACCCTGTGTAAAAAAAAAAAAAAAAAGTGTATGGTAGAGTTATTATTGAAAGAATTAAGAGTAAGATGGAGAGTAGAATAGCAGATGAACAAGGAGGCTTTAGGAAAGGTAGGGGGTGTGTAGACCAAGTGTTTACAGTGAAACATATAGGTGAACAGTATTTACATAAAGATAAAGTTTTTTTTGTGGCATTTATGGATTCAGAAAAGGCATATGACAGGGTGGATAGGGGGGCAATGTGGCAGATGTTGCAGGTGTATGGTATAGGAGGTAGGTTACTGAAAGCAGTGAAGAGTTTTTATGAGGATAGTGAGGCTCAGGTTAGAGTATGTAGGAGAGAGGGAGATTATTACTCAGTAAAAGTAAGCCTTAGACAAGGATGTGTGATGGTTGTTTAATATATTTATAGAGGGGGTTGTAAGAGAAGTGAATGCTTGGGTGTTGGCAAGAGGTGTGGAGTTAAAAGATAAAGAATCAAACACAAAGTGGGAGTTGTCACAGTTGCTCTTTGTTGATGACACTGAGCTTTCGGGAGATTCTGAAGAGAAGTTGCAGAGGTTGGTGAATGAATTTGGGGGGGTACAAAAAAGAAGAAAATTACAAGTGAATATAGGAAAGAATAATGTGATGAGGATAACATAAGATTAGGTGACGAAAGACTGGATATCAGATTGGAGGGAGAGAGTATTGAGGAGGTGAATGTATTCGGGTATTTAGGAGTGGATGTGTCAGCAGATGGGTCTATGAAGGATTAGGTGAATCATAGAATTGATGAGGGAAAAGGGTGAGTGGTGCACGTAGGAATCTGTGGAGACAAAGAACTTTGTCCATGGAAGCAAAGAGGGGAATATATGAGAGTATAGTTATACCAACACTCTTATATGGGTGTGAAGCATGGGTGATGAATGTTGCAATGAGAAGGCTGGAGGCAGTGGAGATGTCATGTCTGAGGGCAATGTGTGGTGTGAATATAATGCAGAGAATTTGTAGTTTGGAAATTAGGAGGACGTGTGGGATTACCAAAACTATTATCCAGAGGGTTGAGGAGGGGTTGTTGAGGTGGTCTGGATATGTAGAGAGAATGGAACAAAACAGAATGACTTCAAGAGTGTATAAATCTGTAGTGGAGGGAAGGCAGGGTACGGGTTGGCCTAGAAAAGGTTGGAGGGAGGGGGTAAAGGAGGTTTTGTGTGTGAGGGGCTTGGACTTCCAGCAAGCATGCATGAGTGTATTTGATAGGAGTGAATGGAGACAAATGGTTTTTAATACTCGACTTGCTCTTGGAGTGTGAGCAAAGTAATATTTATGAAGGGATTAAGGGAAACCGGCAGGCCAGACTTGAGTTCTGGAGATGGGAAGTACAGTGTCTGCACTCTGAAGGAGGGGTGTTAATGTTGCAGTTTTATAACTGTAGTGTAAAGCACCCCTCTGGCAAGACAGTGATGGACTGAATGATGATGAAAGTTTTTCTTTTTCGGGCCACCCTGCCTTGGTGAAAATCAGCCAATGTGTTAATAAATAATAAATATAAAAAATTATAAATTAAAATAAATATGAGAGAATAAAAGGTACATCGGCAAAACTTCTGCAATCGGCAGGACTCCATGTTGCCATCAGGTGAGCATCCAGTGCCAACTTCGCGGCCTTGAATCTTGGTAAGCACTGACCGTGAATTTTTTTATTTGGTCTTATTGCATGCAGAAAAGTTTTGTTTTTCAAAATATTCGGAGTGCTGGCAGTGAAAACGTAGATTTACATTTGGACAGTGTAAGGGTTAATATGCGTTCGTCTGACCGAGTGACTATCCACCACCTGTTTCTTTTTGTTTACATCACCTGAGCTTTACGTATCTCATTCTTTTGTTTATTCTTTCTCTTGATAAGTCACTGTCTTGTTGAAGATAGCATATAAGCTTTGCTGTGACAAAAGGAGGAGTCCTAAGCCTCTTACTTTAAATGCCAAGTTAGAATTGATTAAAATTAGTGAATAAGGTATGTCTATGTCTGAGATAGCACGTAAGGTTGGTTTGGCTCATCAAACAAACCTCTCACATTACACTACATTCACATCTCTAGCTACTTTCATATTAATAATATTTTAAGGTAAGTAGGTAGTAGGTTGGTAGACAGCAACCACCCAGGGAAGTACTACCGTCCTGCCAGATGACTGTGAAACAGAAACCTGTAACTGTTTTGCCTGATGGTAGGATTGCTGGTTTCTTTTTCTGTCTCATAAACACGCTAGATAACAGGGATATCTTGCTACTCCTACTTACACTTTGGTCACACTTCAGAGACATGCACATGCATATATATAAATATATATATATATACAGGAGGGCCCCACTTATACAGCGGGTTAGGTTCCAGGCTACCGCCGTAAAGTGGAACACCCTTTTTTTCCACTTACAAATGCATACAAACACTAGATAACAAGTTTACACTAACATATATTATGTTAGCAATAGAACCAGGCATCAAAAAACAATAAAAAAGTACAATACACACATAGTGCACTCATTACTTACCTTAAAATATTTATAGTCTTAATCTAGGGTGAGACAAGTAGTATTTATTGTAAGAAATCAAGTGTGGTTATGATTGGGGTATCGACCCAGGTCCCATCCCAGCCCCCCCACCCACAACATACTTTTTCCCTATGATATTTAAGGGCATCCCAGAGCGATTAAAATGAATATACAGTTCACTCATTACTTACCTTAAAATATGGGTGAGATGAGTAGTATTTATTGTAAAAAATCAAGTGTGGTATGTATGGTAGCGGGCCGGGCTACCATACCAGAGAGAAAGAATGAGTGCATGAGAGAGGACAGGCGCAGAGTTATGTAAGCAAACCAGGCGAAGGTAAGTTTTGTAAACAGTGTACACGTCTGGTTTGTGTACAAGTTACATTGTGTACAGGTTGTCTCTACATTGATACGGTAGAATAAATAAAGAAGAACACTCCCATTCTCATGTAACATCATTTTGAGAAGAAATGATGCTCTGAGTGAAGGCAATGGAAGTAAGTCACTCTGACTTTTTTGGGTTATCCTAGGTTCTCTACACATATGTGTACGAATGGTATATAATACCGACAAGATGAGATTAAGACACATATGCAACATCTGGGTATCTTTATTGTAGACGTTTCGCCATCCAGTGGCTTTATCAATACAAATTCTAGGACATAACTTGAAGACATTTAGAACTATGTACAGAAGATGAGGTAATCAGTCCCTCAACCTAGGAGTAGGTGCGAAGAGCACCATAGTCGTGGAGAATCTCCACGACTATGGTGCTCTTCGCACCTACTCCTAGGTTGAGGGACTGATTACCTCATCTTCTGTACATAGTTCTACTGTCTTCAAGTTATGTCCTAGAATTTGTATTGATAAAGCCACTGGATGGCGAAACGTCTACAATAAAGATACCCAGATGTTGCATATGTGTCTTAATCTCATCTCTACACATATGTTATGTATTTATGTTATGTATCGTGTTTATTATATAATTTTGAAAAAAAATATCACGGATGGATTAATGAAAATGTGTATATTAACGTAATATACAACATTTAATGATACACCGAGCTCAGACAGCGTAAACAAACAAACTGAACAGGTTGTGGACGATCACTCGGTCAGGCGAAATAGACTGTATTAATACGTGTCCAGTTTTAGTTCATTCATGTACATTTGTAAGAGTTTGTGAAACTTTTACCTTATAATATTTTTATTATTATTATAATAATTAAATCACGAAACAAATACTCTTACACTGTGTACAAGTTAATACAGAATTATAGCTTAAAGTGAAGGCATACGAAAGGAAATTTATTTTTCTACAGTTATCCCTAGTAAACAGGTGACGGGCTAGAGAAAACGTAATTCTTCTGACACTTCAAACAAACGTTTGGTAAACATCTCATATATATTTGTATAAAATTTTTATACTGTGGGTGCATGTATCATGTTTGTGTGTTACATAATGTGTTTCTTATATAATTTTGAAAAAATATCATAGATAGATTAAAGGGGAAAAATGTCTATATTAACGTAATATGCGACATTAATGCGCCCAAGAGATTATTATTACTATTATTATTATTATTATTATTATTATTATTATTATTGCATCAAGAGTAGAGAGAATCTTAGTGTTTTTAATGTGTACCTACATGCCAGCACAGTTTTGTAAGTTTTTTTAGTTACAGGTGTACACAAGTTTAATTATAAAGTACAATACATAAAAAATATACAATAACTTTAAAACACTTGAAATTTTGGAAAGTTTCCAGACATAATAAGGAGATGTGCTCAGGGAGAATGTAAACAAACTCGGTGGGCCGCTGTGCCCGTATTAGAAAGAAAAGGTGGGGGGAGCCGTTTTTATAGCGATTTTTGGGGTCATAATTTGAAATGTCCGTATTAGCGGAACGCCGTTAAAGCAAAACGCCGTAAAGCGGGGCCCTGCTGTATATATATATATATAATATATATATATATTATATATATATATATTATATATTATATATTATAAAATATAATATATATTATATATATATATTATAACAGTGGACCCCCGCATAGCGACCTTAATCCTTTGCAAGAGGGATGGCTGTTATGCGAAATGTTCGCTATGCGAATGAATTTTCCCCAAAAGAAAAAATTTGGAAATAAATTAATCCTTTGCAAGACACCCAAAAAGTATGAAAAAAAAATTTTTTTACCACAAAAAAATGTTAATTTTAGTACACACAAATGAAAAAGGCATGCACAATTACATGACACTTACTTTTATTGAAGATCTGGTGATGATTGATGGGATGGGAGGAGGGGAGAGAGAGTGTTAGTGTTTTAGAAGGGGAATCCCCTTCCATTAGGACTTGAGGTAGCAAGTCCTTTTCTGGGGTTACTTCCCTTCTTCTTTTAATGCCACTAGGACCAGCTTCAGAGTCACTGGACTTCTTTCGCACAACATATCTGTCCATAGTGGCCTGTACCTCTCGGGTTTCCCTTTTTGATTTTTTCTAAAGTGGTTCACAACAGTGTCATTGTAAAAAGTCACCAGCACGGCTTGCAATAGCTGTGTGAGGGTGATTTTCATCAAAAAAGGTTTGCACTTCAAGCCATTTTGCACACATTTCCTTAATCTTTGAAGTAGGCAATTCCTTCAATTTCTCTCCCCTCCTTTGAACCAGTTTCCCAGGTCGGCCTCTTGCTCTTGAAGGTTTATCTATCAGCTCATCAGTGGTTAGTTCTTCATTGTCCTCCTCCACCAACTCTTCCACATCCTCCCACTAAACTCCAACCCCAAGGACTTCCCCAATTCCACAAATGATTCCTCAACTGGTATACTCCTCTCAGGGTTAGCCTCAAACCCTTCAAAATCCCTTTTGTCTACACATTCTGGCCACAGTTTCTTCAAGCAGAGTTCAAGGTTCTCTTAGTCACTCCCTCCCAAGCCTTACCTATAAGGTTTACACAATTGAGGATATTAAAGTGATCCTTCCAAAACTCTTTTAGAGTCAATCGAGTGTCTGTGGTCACTTCAAAGCACTTTTGAAACAGAGCTTTTGTGTACAGTTTCTTGAAGTTGGAAATGACCTGCTGGTCCATGGGCTGCAGGAGAGGAGTGGTATTAGGAGGCAAAACTTCACCTTAATTGAAGCTCATGTCCCCATAAAGTCGCTCTGCACGTCTGTAGATGACCAGGGGCATTGTCTAACACCAGGAGGCACTTAAGGTCTAATTTCTTTTCAGTAAGGTAATCTTTCACATTGGGGGCAAATGCATGGTGTAACCAGTTATAGAAAAATTCCCTAGTGCCCATGCCTTTTCTGTTTGCCCTCCACAGCACACACAAATTATCCTTGAGGACATTCTTTTTGCCTGAACGCTTGGGAGTTTCAGAGTGATACACTAATAAAGGGTTTAACTTTGCAATCACCACTAGCATTGGCACACATCAACAAAGTAAGCCTGTCTTTCATAGGCTTATGTCTGGGAGTGCCTTTTCTCCTGAGTAATGTAGGTCCTGCTTGGCATTTTCTTCCAGAACCGGCCTGTTTCATCACAAATTAAACACTTGTTCAGGTTTCAGTCCTTAGTTTTTATGTACTCCTTGAATTCATGCACATTTTTTTCAGCCGCTTTGTGGTCCGAACTGGCAGCCCTCCAATGCCGTATCACATATGGATGCCACTACGCTTCTTAAATCTCTCAAACCAACCTTTGCTGGCCTTAAATTCACTCACATCATCACTAGTTGCAGGCATTTTTTTAATTAAATCGTCATGCAACTTCCTAGCCTTTTCACATATGATCGCTTGAGAGACCTATCTCCTGCTAGTGTTTTTCATTTATCCCCACCAATAAGAGTCTCTCAACATCTTCCTCACTTGCGATCTTTGTTTCGAAACACAGTTAAACCTTTGGCAACAACAGCTTCCCTGATTGCCCTTTTCTTTCCCCAATAGAAGAGATGGTTGATTTTGGTTTCTTGTACAACCTGACCAGGGGCGGTGAACGTACTCCACTTTCATACTTATCAATGATCTCTTTCTTTATTTCAATAGGAATCCTAACCCTTATTGCTGTGGGGTTGGAAAATAGAAGCTTTCTTGGGGCCCATGGTCACTTATTTTTCCAGAAACAGCACCGAAAAAAACTGTATAATACGAAATTTCGAGTGTATGCTTGAATGTTACCGCGGAGGCTGGCTGGTAAACAATGGCACAGCGGCACATGTGAGGCTGGTGAGGGCGCACCCTTGGACGCGTCTCGGACGAAGGCCGCTGAGCGGGTTTTTGTCCCCTATGTGGGGCAAAATTTTTTAGCGAACAAAGCGTCCGCTATGCGGATTGTCCGTATGCAAGGCGTCCGCTATGCGGGGGTCCACTGTATATATATTATATAATTTTTTTTTTTTTTTTTTTCAACAAGTCGGCCGTCTCCCACCGAGGCAGGGTGACCCAAAAAAAAAAAAGAAAATCCCCAAAAGAAAATACTTTCATCATCATTCAAAAACTTTCACCACACTCGCACATTATCACTGTTTTTGCAGAGGTGCTCAGAATACAAAAAGTCTGAAGCATAACATATAAAGATACACAAAAATATCCCTCCAAACTGCCAATATCCCAAACCTCTCCTTTTTAAAGTGCAGGCATTGTACTTCCCATTTTCCCGGACTCAAGTCCAACTATATGAAAATAACGTTTCCCTGAATCCCTTCACTAAATATTACCCTGCTCACACTCCAACAGATCGTCAGGTCCCAAGTACCATTGTCTCCATTCACTCCTATCTAACACGCTCACGCACGCTTGTGGAAGTCCAAGCCCCTTGCCCACAAAACCTCCTTTACCCCCTCTCTCCCAAACCCCTTTTGAGGACGACCCCCACCCCGCCTTCCTTCCCCTATAGATTTATATGCTTTCCATGTCATTCTACTTTGATCCATTCTTCTAAAGACCAAACCACTCAACAACCCTCTTCTGCCTCTGACTAATACTTTTTATTATATATATTTTTATATATTATATATATATTTATATATTATATATATATATATATATAATATA
>NC_069491.1:24045075-24070518 GCF_026875155.1 Cherax quadricarinatus | reverse complement strand
GTGGTGTGGGTTGGGGTGTGTTGTGTGTGTGTGGGGGGTGTGTGTGTGTGTGTGTGTGTGTGTGGTGTGTGTGGGGGGTGTGTGTGGGTGTGTGGTGTGTGTGTGTTTTACATTGTGTGTGTGTGTGTGTGTGTTTTGTGTGTGTGTGTGTGTGTGTGTATGTGTGTGTGTGTGTATGTGTGTGTGTGTATGTGTGTGTGTGTGTTGTGAGTGTCTACCCTTGTGTGTGTGTGCTTGTGTGTGAGGGAGGGAGGGTTTTAGGGGGGGTAGGTGGTGTGGTTAAAAATTTCCGTCATGTAGGCACAAATTTAGTCTCATTTATCTTTCCCAATTATGCTACTCTCTCCACTTATTGCCCTTGTGTACGAATGGTATATGTGTCTTAATCTCAACTTATTGCCCTTTCTGGATTTACATATTAATTGTTGCTGGTTATTATCATTTTCCCTTGTTCACATTGGTGTGGGTGTGGTGTGTGTGTGTGTGTGGTGTGTGGGGTGTGTGTGTGTGTGTGTGTGTGTGTGTGTGTGTGGGTGTGTACTCGCCTGTTGCCCCTCACCTAGTCGAGGTTGCAGGGGTCGAACCCTAGCTCCTGGCCCCACCACTTCACTGGTCGCTACTAGGTCACTCTCCCTGAAACAGTGAGCATTATCAAATCTCTGCTTCAAGTATGTATGGATCCTGCTCCCACTACATCGTTTCCAAACTATTCCACTTCCTGACTACTCTGTGGCTGAAGAAATACTTCCTAACATCCTTGTGATTCATCTGTGTCTTCAACTTCCAACTGTGTCCCCTTGTTGCTGTGTCCCATCTCTGGAACATCCTGTCTTTGTCCTCCTTGTCAATTCCTGTGTGTGTGTGTATGTATGTGTGTGTGTGTGTGTGTACTCACCTATTTGTACTCACCTATTTGTGGTTGCAGGGGTCGATTCCTAGCCTCCTGGCCCCACCTCTTCACCGGTTTGTTTACTGGGTCCTCCCCTTTTCTCCCCCACCCATGAGCTTTATCATACCTCGTCTTAAAACTATGTATGATTCCTGCCTCCAATACATCCCTTTCTAGGCTATTCCACTGCCTGACAACTCTATGACTGAAGAAATACTTCCTAATACTTTTTTGACTCATCTGTGTCTTCAACTTCCAATTGTGACCTCTTTTTTTTGTGTCCCCTCCCTGGAACATCCTGTCTTTGTCCACCTTGTCTATTCTGTGCAGTATTTTATATGTCATTATCATGTCCCCCCTGACCTCCTGTCCTCTAGTGTCATCAGGCCCGATTTCCCTTCACCTTTCTTCATAAGAATACCCCTTACCTCTGGAACTAACCTCGTTGCAAACCTTTGCACTTTCTCTAGTTTCTTGACTGCTTTATCAAGTGGGGGTTTTCCAAACAGGTGCTGCATACCCCAGTAGGGGCCCTGACATACACGGTGTACAGTGTTTTGAACGATTCCTTATTAAGGTATCGGAACGCTGTTCTCAGGTTTGCCAGGGCGCCCATATGCTGCAGCAGTTACCTGGTTGATGTGTTTTCCGAGACAATGCTCGGTTTTTATACCCACTCCAAGACCTTTCCCTCTTGAGCGGGGTTTTGGGCAGTCTTTGGCCACCTAGCCTATACTCTGTCTGCGGCCCTTCTTTCCCCTCCCCAAATCTTCATGACTTTGCATTGGCGGGATTAAATTCAAAAAGCCAGTTGCTGGACCAGGTGTCCAGTCTGTCCAGGTCTTTTGAAGTCCTCCCCAGTCCTCATCTGATTTAATTCTCCTCATTGACTTCACATCG
This sequence comes from Cherax quadricarinatus, assembly GCF_026875155.1. Taxonomy (NCBI): domain Eukaryota; kingdom Metazoa; phylum Arthropoda; class Malacostraca; order Decapoda; family Parastacidae; genus Cherax; species Cherax quadricarinatus. The sequence continues at coordinate 24,068,729 of NC_069491.1, read as the reverse complement.
TCTGCAAACAGGGACACTTCTGAGTCTAACCCTTCCATCACGTCGTGTGTGTGTGTGTGTGTGTGTGTGTGGGTGTGGGTGTGTGTGTGTGGGTGTGTGTGTGTGGGTGTGTGTGTGTGTGTGTGTGTGTGTGTTGTGTGTGTGTGTGTGTGTGTGTGTGTGTGTGTGGTGTGTGTGTGGTTGTGTGTGGGTGTGTGTGGTGTGTGTGTGTGTGGTGGGTGTGTGTGTATGTGTGTGGGTGGGGGTGTGTGTGTGTGTGTGTGTGTGGGTGTGTGTGTTTGGGGTTGTGGTGTGTGTGGGGTGTGTGTGTGGTGTGTGTTTTGTGTGTGTGTATGTGTGTGTGTGGTGGTGGCTGGAGTGGTGGTGGCACTGGCTGGAGTGGTGGTAGCGGTGGCAGCAGTGGTGGTGGCGGCGGTGGCAGCAGTGGTGGTGGTGGTGGCTGGAGTGGTGTTGTGGGGAGAGGCAGCGTCTTTATTTTTACAAGTACATGTACAAGTTATACAGGCCTAGCTGACATCAACAACATACTACTATATACAGAGCCCCTTGTTATTTTGGGCATATTTGGTCAGTTTTGTCCCAGGATGCGACCCACACCAGTCTACTAACGCCCAGGTACCCATTTTACTGATGAGTGAACATGGATAACAGGTGTCTTAATCAAACACACCTAACATTACCACTCATACCAAAGATTGAACCATGTACCTCAGTGTGTGAGCTGAGTGCACTACCAACCCAATTCCAAAATGTTGTCTTGAAGAGTCTCAATGTTGGGATAAGTCATTCAAGATATCCCACTAAACTTAAAATGACAATATGTGATATAAACATTAATGCAATTAAGTTTATTTAGACACAGGTACACATAGATGCAATTATCATAGTTATTAATACAGTAGAACCTCAGCTTACGAACCCCCCACCATGCAAACTTTTCAGGATACAAACCATCGTTCGATCGATTTTTTGCTTCTGGATATGAATGAAATTTCAGGATGCGTACTTTCCCTTCAAGGGGGAAAGTACAATGTTTGTTTACATGCCATAATATGATTGAAGCAAAGTAAGCCACTATCATGCCGAGGCATTTTGCTCAGACTTAACCTAATATTATAGACTACTTAATTAAGTCTAGACAGGTGGTTACCGATGTTTTGCTGATCATAGCGCCAACTACTGGCAGCCTTCAGAATTTCTCCTTACTGTTATTACATATTATTATTATTACTATTATATTATTATTATTATTATTGTTATACTAGAGAACCTTCATGGCATGCATAAGAACATAAGAATGGAGGAAAACTGCAGAGAGCCTACTGGCCCACACAAGGCAGGTCCTTATCAAAACCACCCCTACCCAAAGCTTCCAAAGAATTTACTACTGTACGCAATGACACCAATCAAACCCAGCCCCACCCACTCGTATATTTGTCCAATCTCTTTTTAATGCTACCCAAGGTCCTAGCCTTGATCACCCTACTCGGTATATTTTTCCACACATCCACAATTCTGTTCAAAAATGAGTACAGTGGTCCCTCGATAATTGTAGTTCTCGGGAATCGTAGATTTAGAAAATCATAGGGATATTTTCGTATAAACATGGGCTCGCTAATCGTAGGTTGACTCGCAAATAGTAGGTCGTCCAGGACACGTACGCACGGTGTGAGCCGGGGCGGCCTCCCTACCCAGCCAGTGTGGCATTGTTTACCAGTGAGCGAAGGTTCCCTCACGTGCTCCTACGAAATATTTCGTAATATTCCACTCATTTTAGTGCTTGCAAGTACTAAATAAGCTACCATGGCTCCCAAGAAAGCTCCTAGTGCCAAGTCTGTGGTAAAGAAAGTGAGAAATACGATTGAATTTAAGAAAAACATCATTGAATAATATGAAAGTGGCATAAGTGCGGCCGAACTGGCCAGGATGTATAAGAAACCCTACACAACCATATGTTCCATCGTGGCCAAGAAAGAGGAAATCAAGGACGCTGTTGTTGCAAAGGGGGGTAAATATGCTGACAAAAATGAGATCACCAGTACTCGAAGATGTTGAGAAGTTATTATTGGTGTGGATAAACGAGAAACAATTAGCAGGAGATACTCTTATGATTTTGATTATTTGTGAAAAGGCTAGGCAGTTGAACAACGATCTGGTAAAGAAATTGCCTGCAACGAGTACTGATATTTGTGAATTTAAGGCCAGCAAAGGTTGGTTTGAGAGATTTAAGAACCATAGTGGCATACACAGTGTGGTAAGTCATGGTGAGGCTGCCAGTTTGGACCACAAAGCGGCTGAAAAACATGTGCATGAATTCAAGGAGTACATAGAGGCTGAAGGACTGAAACCTGAACAAGTGTTCAGTTGTGACGAAGCAGGCCTCTTTTGGAAGAAAATGCCAAAGAGGACCTTCATTACACAGGAGGAAAGGCAATGCCAGGACACAAGCCTATGAAAGACAGGCTGACGCTCATGTTCTGTGCTAATGCTAGTGGGGATTTCAAAGTGAAGCCATTACTAGTGTACCATTCTGAAAATCCCAGAGTGTTCAGGAAAAACAATGTTATGAAGAGTAAATTGTGTGTGTTTTGGAAATCTAATCTAATGGGTCACGAGGGAAATTTTCGTCGAGTGGTTCAATGAAGTGTTTGGCCCTAATGTGAAGAATTACCTCCTGGAAAAGAAATTGGATCTCAAGTGCCTCCTAGTAATGGACAATGCACCTGCTCATCCTCCAAACTTGGATGCCCTAATTTTCGAGGAGTTTGGGTTCATCACAGTAAAGTTTTTGCCCCCGAATATCACTCCTCTCCTCCAGCCCATGGACCAGCAAGTCATTGCAAACTTAAAAAAAACTACACCAAAGCAATGTTTCAAAGGTGCTTGACTGTGACCACAGACACTCACTTGACCCTAAGAGAATTTTGGAGAGAACACTTCAGCTTCCTCCATTGCATAACCCTTATAGGTACGGCTTGGGAGGGAGTGACTACCAGGACTTGAACTCTGCTTGGAGAAAATTGTGGCCAGATTGTGTCAACAAGAGGGATTTTGAAGGGTTTGGCACTGACCCTGATGAGCCTATGTCTGTTGTTAAATCAATTGTGGCACTGGGGAGTTCCATGGGGTTGGATATGAATTTGGAGGATGTGGAAGAGTTGGTGGAAGACCACAATGAAGAGCTCACCACTGAGAAGCTGCAAGAGCTTCAGCAGGAACAGCAACAGATCGCAGCTCAGAATCTTGCTGCAGAGGAGGAAGAAGAGAGATGGAAGAAGGTGCCTTCTTCAGAAATTAAAGAGATTTTTGCTATGTGGGGTAAGATGGAAAGATTTATGGAGAAACATCACCCTGACAAGGCTGTTGCAAGCCATGTTGGCAACATGTACAGTGACAAAGTCTTGGGCCATTTTAGGGAAGTGTTAGAGACGCCAGAAACAGAGCTCTCTCGACAGTTATTTTGCGAGACAGGACTCCAGTGACTCTCAAGCTGGTCCTAGTGGCACTAAGAAACAGAGAAGAGAAGCAACCCCAGAAAAGCAATTGGTACCTGAGGTGTTGCTAGAAGGGGATTTCCCTTCCAAACTGTAAACAATCCAATCTCTCTCCTCCTCCAGTCTCCCATACACTAAGAAGAATCTCCAATAAAGGTAAGTGTTATGCTGTTAATGTTTCATTCATCATTTCCCATTGTATTGTTCATGTACTACATCTATATTTCATGTAAAAAAATTTTTTGTTTTAATACTTCTGGGTGTCAGGAATGGATTAATTGTATTTACATTATTTCTTATGTGGAAAACTGATTCGAAAATCGTATATTTCGATAATAGTAGCAACTCCAGAAACGGATTAACTACGATAAACGAGGGACCACTGTGCTTACCTATGTCCTTTCTAAATCTAAATTTATCCAACTCTTCTAAATCTAAATTTATCCAATCCATTATTTCTGGTTCTTACCTGGGTTGACACCCTCAGTACTTTATTAGTATCACCTTTGTTTATGCCCATCATCCACTTATAACATCATAACTTTTAACTTATAACTTTTTTTACTTTTTTTACTTTTTGTGCAATAAACTGCTCAACTTATTTAATATTACAAATCAGATCTTACTCCTAAACCAATATTATTTCATAGTGACTATCTGTCCATTTAACTTGTTTACCATTACTTAATTGTAGTCCCTTAAATATTTTTTTTTCCTTTATTTTAGCTTTATATAACTACCTTAGCTCATATATTCACAATTGTTAAAATAATCAAGGTGCTATTCTCAGGTGCTAAAGTTAATAAGTTCACTATTTTGCCATTATACTCCAAAGCTCATTTATTTGATTACCACTTTATTGTTCACCACAACTTATATTAGTCCCTTTTATATTATAATTTTATATTATAATTCTAACTTTAAAGAATTACCTTTAAAGTACTACCTACTATCATATTCCCAAGCTCCATTATTTGATCATCCACTTTATTTGTTCACCACAAATTATTTTAGTCCCTTTTATATTGTCTCCTTTATTTTAGCTTTAAAAAAATACCTTAGCTCATTATTTTTACATTTGTTAAATAATTCAGGTGCTATTTTTTTAGCTTTAGAATATTTACTTTATTTTTTACTTAATTCTAACTGTAGATTCACTACAAATCTTATGATTACAAGCATTGATCCTGATACCAACCTCTTATTTAATGACTTAAATGATTCAAACAGTTACTGTAATTACTACACAGCAGAACAATCAAAGGCACTTCTCAGTGCCAACAACAACATAACTATCTTTAACTACAATATCAGATCTTTAAGCAAGCATTATGATGACCTCCTAGCATTACTAAATTCCTTGCATGCCATTATGTCCATCATTACACTAACTGAAACCTGGCTAAAGCCTGATACTACAGATGTCTATGCCATTCCTGGTTACACAGCCATACACAACTGTAGGCCAGACCAACAAGGGGTGGCACTGCTATATACTACTCAGACCAACTAGAATGTACCACTAATACTTGCACAAGGGATGAACATGGGGAATATATAATAGCTAAATTCAAATCCAAATACCTACAAAAACCTCTCACAGTGATAAACATCTACAGAGTTCCACAATCAAACATTAGCCAATTTAGTCAAAACCTACAAAGTATGATAACTGATGCACACATGAACAAAGATCACTTACTACTCTCAGGTGACTTCAATATAAATCTCCTGCAAGACCAGGACCCACACGTTACTGAATTCACAAACACAATGAGTAACTGCATGTTGATACCAACAGTAACAAAACCTACAAGAGTTACAGAGACTAGTGTTTCCCTACTTGACCACATCTGGACCAACACCATATCCCCTTTAAAATCAGGCATAATTACAGATAATACCACAGACCACTACCCTACTTTCCTCATAACTCTTGGAAAAAAACCCCAAGACACTACTAAAGTCACCTTCAGACTTCACAATGAGGCAGCCATTAATAACTTCACAACAGCAGTAACAAACATTGACTGGCACACACTGAGCTAGAAATCTATACAGATATTGACGAATGTTTTAATAATTTTCTAAAAAAGACCCAATACCTCTATAACAAGCACTGCCCTAAAAAAACTAAACAGATGACAGCTAAGAGACTGAACAGTCCCTGGCTAACACCCAGCATTCTCAAATCCATAAATACAAAACACCGATATGAAAAACAGTACAGAATGGGTCACATAACCAGAGACCAAACAAAACGTTACTCGTCAATCCTAACCAACCTGATAAGAAGGGCAAAAAAATTGTATTATGAGAACAGATTATCCAACTTACAAGGTGATATAAAAAAGACCTGGAAGACCCTATCAGAAATTCTGGGAACAAAAAAGATATCACGACATAGCGAAATAAAATTAACAAAATCAGATGAACCCCAACTCCCACCAACAGAAACAGCAAACAGACTCAATGATTTCTTCTCCACTATAGGTCAAAACCTTGCCAATAAAATCCCAAGCTCAGATACCCCACCAAATGACTACCTCACTGGCAACTACCTGAACACACTGTTCCTAGCTCCGACTAACCCATACGAAGTCTCCCTTATTATCAACGCACTGAAAAACAAGGCAGGAGATTTAAATACCTTACCACCCTTTATATACAAAAAAGCGTCACAAGTACTATCACCAATCATTGCAACACTCTTTAAACAAATCCATTGAATCCTCCACCTTCCCTACAGTTCTCAAAATAGCAAGGGTCACCCCGATCCATAAAGGAGGAGACCAAACAGAGTTGAATAACTATAGGCCAATATCCAATTTACACCCTCTCTCAAAAATCTTCGAAAAATTAATTCATAAACGAATCTACTCCTACCTCATCTCCCAAAACATTCTCAACCCTGCCAATTTGGATTCAGGCCTATTAAAAATACTAATGATGCTATTATACACATGCTAGAACATATATACACTGCAATAGAGAAAAAAGAAAGTCCCACTGGGGATCTTCATTGACTTACGTAAAGCTTTTGATACAGTTGACCATGACTTGCTCCACGTAAAATTGTCACACTATGGTATTAGAGGGCACTCCCTCAACTACCTCAAGTCTTACCTCAGCAACAGAAGCCAATATGTGTACGCAAATGGGGCAAGCTCTTCCGCACAACCAATTACAGTTGGTGTCCCACAGGGAAGTGTCCTTGGCCCCTCTTCTCTTTCTCCTATACATAAATGACCTACCAAATGCTTCGCAATTACTCAAACCCACACTTTTTGCAGATGACACTACATACGTCTTCTTCACCCGAGCCCAGTCACGCTAGCCAATACTGTAAACACCGAATTACAGAAAATATCTACCTGGATGAGGACTAACAAACTTACACTAAACATTGACAAAACCTACTTCATTCAGTTTGGTAACAGAGCTACAGATGTACCTCTTAACATAACGATAAACGGATCACCTATCACAAAGCTAACAGAGGGAAAATTCTTAGAATCCACCTCGATAATAGACTCAAATTTCATACACATATACAACAAATTTCTAAGAAAATTTCCAAGACTGTAGGCATACTATCGAAGATACGGTACTATGTTCCACAGTCAGCCCTCCTGGCCCTTTATCACTCTCTTATTTACCCCTTTCTCACCTATGGAATTTGTGCATGGGGCTCAACAACAATTAACCATCTCAGACCACTAATTACCCAACAAAAGGCTGCAGTTAGAATGATAACAAATTCTCACTACAGGCAACACACTCCTCCAATATTCAATACACTCAATCTACTCGCCATACAAAACATCCATACTTATTATTGCACCTATTACATACATAGAACACTTAACTCTGATATTAACCCTCCCCTCAAACATCTCCTTGCCAACCTCAACAGAACACATGACCATAACACAAGGCACAGATCACTCTTTGATGTTCCTCGTGTCCATCTCACACTATGCAAAAACTCAATGCACATAAAAGGCCCTAAAATCTGGAATTCATTACCTGTAAATATAAAAGAAACACAACCTGTTTATAAATTCAAGTCTCTTCTCAAAGTTCACATTACTCACTCAAAACCAAATAAATACTGAATAACTGAACCTTATAAATTGTATATCCAAAATGTTACAATTATATCACATAAATGTTAAACCTAGGACCCAATCTAACTTTGTTATTTTTTTAAATACACTACCTAACAGAATACTCCATTCTACTGAATGAACAGCAATGCATGCAACCATATGACCTGTCTTTGTAATACTCATTTGTGCTTTATAGTTATCTGTTTACAATAATGTCTTATCACTGATTTCATCATTGCTTAGTTAATCTTAAGTTAATTTTAAGCCAGCCCGTAATGCTATGCATATAAGTGGCTTTGGCATGCTGCTCTTACCTGTATTTTTTTGTACCTCTGTATGTATGCTAAAATTTCTAAATAAATAAATAAATAAATGATATCTCCCCTCATTCTACGTCTCTCCAGAGAGTGGAGATTCAAAGCTCTGTCTTCATACGGGAGATTTCTTATATAGTAAATCATTTTGGTCATTCTTCTCTGTGTGTTCTCCAATGAGTCTATGTCCATCCTGTAGTAAGGAGACCAAAACTGAGTGGCATAATCTAAATGAGGCCTCACTAGTGATGTAGAGAGCTGTAAAATAACTTTTGGACTTTGTTACTTATACTTCTTGAGATAATTCCAAGTAATCTGTTAGCCTTGTTGCGCACACTAAGGCACTGCTGTCGTGGCTTTAGATTTCTGCTTATCATGACTCCCAAGTCTTTTTCACATTCTCTATGATCAAGCCCTACTTCACCTTGTTTATAGCTTCGAGGGTTATTTTCATTACCAAGGACTAGTACCTTACACTTATCCACATTGAACTTCATCTGCCATCTTTCAGACCAAGACATTAATTTGTCCAAATCCTCCTGGAGTTCATTGGTATCCTCCTCAGAATGAATCATACGTCCTATCTTTGTATCATCAGCAAATTTGCTCATGTAACTTGTAATTCCTTCATCAAGGTCATTAATGTAAATTATGAACAACAGAGGGCCTAAAACTGATCCTTGTGGAACACCACTAGTCACTAATCCCCATTCAGATTTGACCCCATTAATACAGTAATTGAGGTGCAATGAAAAACCTCAATTACTGGGAACCCTTGAAGTTCCTTAACCTGTATCACAAACAAACGGCTTGGTTGCCCATGGCTAACCAGCACCATTCTGAAATCCATTGATAAGAAACACCAATATGAAAGGAATATAGACAGGGCTTAATACACAAAGATATTCTTAAACACTATTCATCAGTCCTCACCAAAGTAATAAAGAAAGCCAAACAACTATACTACTCCAGTAGATTCACTGACACAAGAGGAGATATAAAAAAAGACCTGGAAAACACTCTCTCAGATTCTAGGGACCCACAAACTGGAAAAAAAACAAGAATATTGTCCTAACTAAACCTAATGAAACACCACTGCAACCCACTGACACAGCTAACAAGATAAACGACTTCTTCTCAACCATAGGTTCTAATCTCGCCAATAAAATCCCAAGTACCAATGCCCATGCCGGGGACTACCTAGATGGGAATTTCCCAAATTCCTTCTATCTTGCTCCAACTGAGCCCACGGAAGTCACCGAGATTATAAAGTCACTTAAAAATAACTCAGGGAATCTGTCTCATGTCCCACCATTATTGTACAAGAGAGTAGCCCATGTCCTCTCGCATATTATCTCATTACTTTTTAACAAGTCACTAGAAACTAGCACCTTCCCGAAATTACTCAAGACGGCAAGGGTTACACCAATACATAAAGGTGGTGACCCTACAGATTTAAACAACTATAGGCCAATATCAAACTTACCATTGCTATCCAAAATCTTTGAGAAACTCGTGCACAGGAGACTGTATTCATTTATAACATCACAAAACATACTCAGCCCCTGCCAATTTGGATTCAGGAAAAATAAAAGCACTAACGATGCAATCATAAAAATGCTAGATCTGCTTTACACAGCATTGGAAAATAAGGAATATCCACTAGGAATTTTTATTGACCTAAGAAAAGCTTTTGACACAGTAGACCACAGCATCCTACTCCACAAACTTGACCATTATGGTATAAGAGGCCATGCGCTTGCATATTTCAAATCTTACCTTACTAATAGGTATCAGTATGTCACCATTAAAGACACAGCATCAACAACACAGCCACTTGATACTGGAGTTCCGCAGGGAAGTGTCCTTGGTCCCCTGCTCTTCCTCATACACAGTGGACCCCCTCATAACGATCACCTCCGAATGTGACCAATTATGTAAGTGTAGTATTTATGTAAGTGCGTTTGTACATGTATGTTTGGGGGTCTGAAATGGACTAATCTACTTCACAATATTCCTTATGGGAACAAATTCGGTCAGTACTGGCACCTGAACATACTTCTGGAGTGAAAAAATATCGTTAACCGGGGGTCCACTGTACATCAATGATCTTCCAAATGTATCTCGACACCTGAACCCCATTCTCTTTGCTGACGACACGACTTATGTCATCTCTCACCCTAATCTTGCAACCCTCAACACCATTGTTAATGAGGAGCTGATCAAAATATCGACTTGGATGACAGCCAATAAACTTACGCTTAACGTTGACAAAACCTACTACATTATGTTTGGTAGCAGAGCAGGAGATGAGCAAATTAACATTAAGATCAACAACACTCTAATTGCCAGGCATAATGAGGGCAAATTCCTAGGCCTATACCTCGACAACAACCTGAACTTCAGCACCCATATCCAACACATAACCAAAAAAGTATCCAAAACGGTTGGGATCCTCTCAAAGATACGATACTACTTGCCGCAAACTGCCCTTCTCACACTATACCATTCACTTATATATCCATACCTCACCTATGCTATCTGTGCTTGGGGTTCAACTGCAGCAACACACCTAAAGCCAATAATAACCCAACAAAAAGCCGCAGTAAGAATCACTAAATCCCTTCCCTGGCAACACACCCCCCCACTCTTCATAGATCTAAACTTACTCCCTGTTCAGTACATCCACACTTACTACTGTGCAATCTACATCTACAGGACCTTAAATTACAATATTAACCTTGACCTAAAACGCTTTCTTGATAGTTGTGACAGAACCCACAGGCACAACACCAGACACAAACATCTCTATGACATTCCCCGTGTCCGACTAAACCTTTACAAAAATTCAATGTATGTCAAAGGCCCTAAAATCTGGAACACCCTACCTGAAAATTCCAAAACTGCAGACACATTCATCACCTTCAAAACTACCATCAGAAAACATCTTATCTCCCTGATACACCCTGTCAACTAATAATACGAATACCACCTGGTGGTTCACACTTACACTCACCCATTTGACCATAAACAGAAATATCATTCTCAGTCTTAAAATAATGAATCCTAACTAGTCATAAGTTGGCCTGTGATACTCCAATACTGAAACTATGTATAGTGCCAAAACAAAAGCATTCACATTGCTAAACTCACAACTAGTATTTAGTCACTTAGCCATAATACCAACTTACCTCATAATTTTGTAATATTTTAAACTTAAGATTTAATATAAGTCTGCCCGAAATGCCTAGCCATGCTAGGTGTTCTAGTGGTACACTCTGTAATTATTATTTTACTACATGTAAACCACACAATAACCAAATTCTGTAAACTCAGCATTGTAATCCTTATAGAGAATAAACTTTGAATTGAATTGAATTGAATTGTACTCCCTAGAATGCAGGGGGGAGAGATACATGATTATATACACTTAGAAAATCCTAAAGGCATTAGTACCAAACTTACACACAAAAATCACTCCCTACGAAAGCAAAAGACCTGACAGACGATGCAACATCCCCCCAATGAAAAGCAGGGGTGCCACTAGCACGATAAGAGACAACACAATAAGTGTCAGGGGCCTGTTATGGGGCTATAGGACCCAACATGTATTTATAAGTAGCAGTTACTCTGAAATACCTAATTATATTGAATTGATGGGGACTTTGCTCTAAATGTCAGAAGGACTGATCAACCTTATGACTGAGAGGCAGCTGGGTCAAACCTATTTTTTCTCAATATAATAGGTTATACTATAGACACATAAACACACAATTTAAATAAGTAGTTTATAAAGTTGTATTTCTTTTTGTAAAAGTAAAATTAAGGTGTGGTAGAATTGTGGTAACTGGAGAATTGTGCTTGGCAACAGTCTTTTGTTTTGGTGGGAGGAGCTTAGCCAGGCTCTCTCTCTCTCTCCCTCTCACTGACTCTCTCTCTCTGTGGCTGACCTTCAACCTGGCAGGATCTCTGGGTCCTTCTTCTATCTTTTGGGGCATTATGTGTGCTCCAGGGGTGAGTTTTTATAATTTAAGTTGTGGCCACCATACCCAGGGTGACTAAAGTGTGTCAAAACACTGGTTAGCCCAGAGTTATGTCAAGGAGAGAGAAGGAAAAGTGTTGGAAACACCATGTGGGAGAACAGCTATGGAGTGTGTAGATCTTGTTTTGAAAATGTGAGGCTGTAATTGTATATTCTGTACATATCTATTGAGAATACAGTTATATTTTTATAGTAGTAGTTTACATAACCTGTGAAGAGGGCTGGTGAAAGGGTATCAGAGACACTCAAGATGATCAGCCATGATGTAAGTATTACCCCTAGACAAATAAGGCCATTAAGTAAAAGTTACCCCACACTAGAACAAGTAGTGAGAACCTTACTATCAAAGTAATAAGGGACAAACCAACGTAACAGGGCCCAAGACTGTTCAACTGCCTCCCAGCATACATAAGGAGGATTACCAATAGACCCCTGGCTTTCTTTAAGCAGGCACTGGACAGGCACCTAAAGTCAGTACCTGACCAGCTGGGCTGTGGTTCATATGTTGGACTGGGTGCAGCTAGTAGTAACAGCCTGGTTGACCAGGCCCTGGTCCACCATGAGGCCTGGTCACACACTGGGCCACGGGGGCATTGACCCCAGGAACTCTCCAGGAATATTCCAGGTATTAGTGCATACATGGTGAGGGGCTCTTGATCTAGGGAATTGGATCTGTGCTCCAGTTCCCTAAATTAAGCCTGAATACCTTCCATCCCCTCCCCCCTACAAGTGCTTCCCATAATAATAACAATAATAATTAATAATAATAATACAGTAGGAGCCCGCTTTATGGCATTTTGCCTAATGGCGTTCTGCTAATACAGAGATTTCAAATTATGACCAAAACTTTCTATACGGCGAGCCGTCTTTCAAATGCGGTGTGTGCCACCTGGTTTGTTTACATTCTCCGTGAGCACATCTCTCTATTATGGAATAACAATAATCACTCTTGGGCATATCAAATGCCTTATTTTATATTAATATAGACATTTTCATTAACCCCTTAATGGTCCAAACGTATATATACGTTCTCTCGCATAGCACCCCAAACGTATATATACGTTTTCTTTGTCATTCATTCAACATTGCCACAATAAGCCTGAGTTGCCTAGACATGAGAAAATGAGTGTGTGAACTCACTGTGTGCCATATTAAAATAACTGGGGACACTTGGGTACCATATGCTCTTTTCTCCTATTAAAAAAAAAACAATTTTTTTTTCTCAAAAAATTTTGGGCGTTACGCAAGTGAACGTATATATACGTTTGGACCATTTAAGGGTTAATCCATCTATGATATTTTCTTCAAAATTATATAAGAAACACGTTACATTGTATATAAACATTTTGTTTATATACTATGGAAGTGTGGTAGCCGGGCCGAGGGAAAACATTACATCACTCCCCTTAATATATAACGCTTTTGTTTACAATTCTCGGTATGAATTATTCATTATTTCTCATTTTGTTTGTGATGGCATCTAAAGGTAGTTGATAGAATGATTAAACTCAGTGAACATGGTATGTCAATGGCAAAAATATGGCTCTGAGCCACATTAAATATCGTGTAGCTATGTAGCTCAGATGGACTGCATACCTACATTATTATAACAGATAATTATATGTATGTGTACCTGTACCTATGTAAACTTACTGTGCTGGCATGCAGGTACACATTAAAATCACTTAGTGCCTGATTAGTCTTGAAGATGCCACATTAATAATGATAACACAATAATAATCACTCTGAGGCGCATTAAATATCGTATAAAACATTAATACATTAATGTACTATAGACATTTTGCTTAAACCATCTAAATACACCCCACAGTAAATAAATGAACATAAATATGAGATGTGGTAGCCAGGTGACTTGTACGACTTGTGGTAGCCATGACTTGTAGGACTTGTGGTAGCCATGACTTGTAGGACTTGTGGTAGCCATGACTTGTAGGACTTGTGGTAGCCATGAGACTTGTAGTCCAACATCAAAGAAAATGTGTACACTATAATATTACTGGGGGTAGCTAGAAAATTATTTCTTTCATATGCCTTCACTCAGGGCATCATTTTTTTTAAAAATGGTGTTACATGAGAATGGGAGTGTTCCTCTTTATTTATTCTACTTTATCAACGTGGAGACAACTTGTACACAATGTAAAGTGACAAAAACCAGAAGCTTTCGTCTGGTTTGTTTATATTATGTGTGGATGGGGTGGGGTTGAGAGGGATGCCCTTCCTGGCTACCCATACTTCCCAACCTGACTTCCTACAAATAAAACTCACCTCTAACCCTACATTAAGACAACAAATATTTTAAGGTAATTAATGAGTGTACTGTACATGCATTTTATCACTCAAGGGAGTTTAATGTCGTAGTAGGTGGGAGTGGCCAGGCAGGATGCCATACCTCAAACACGACTTTCTACGAATAAATACTTTTCACCTCTCACCCTACATTAAGACCATTAACCCTTTCAGGGTCCGTCCCGTAGATCTACGGCTTTACGTTCAGGGTCCAAACCGTAGATCTACGCCAAAATTCTAGCGCCCTCAAATTTAGCATGAGAAGGCTGGTAGGCCTACATCTAAGAGAATGGGTCTGGGTGGTCAGTGTGCACACCATAGAAAAAATCTGGACGCCCACATGGCATTGTGGGAACACCGGCAAAGTAGCTTTGTTCATAGTGCCTGGCGGCAAGATGCTCTCACTCCCCACTCACTCTCCAGGCGAATTCTGACTCTCCTCTTCACAACTTACAGTTCTAAGACTGATGGAAGTGGAGATGAAGACGAATTCTATGGCTTTGAACCATATGGTACCATTGTGCCATATGGTACAATGGTGCCATGTCATACAATGATATCATGGTACAATGGTATATGGTACCATATGGTACAATGGTACCATATGGTACAATGTACATATAGTACATTGTACCATATAGTACATTGTACCATATGGTACAGGGTACAGGGACCCTAATGGAAATAAATCTGTCTGACTATTTTGGGTTATCCTATGTTCTCCAAACATATGCTGCTAAGTATGATATTCTATGTAACTTTATTTGTGTATAACTAAATAAACTTACTTATGATGCCACATGCACTTGAGTAAGTTTATTCAGGTGTACAGAAATACAAATACATAGATTATCATACATAGTAGCATATGTATAAAATCCTAGGATAACGCAAAAAAGTCAGGGTGACTTATTTCTATAGTTATCCCTGTATCTGTACCATATGGTACCCTGTACCATATGGTACCCTGTACCATATGGTACCCTGTACCATATGGTACCCTGCACCATATGGTACCTGTACCATATGGTACCCTGCACCATATGGTACCCTGTACCATATGGTACCCTGCACCATATGGTACCCTGTACCATATGGTACCCTGCACCATATGTCATCCTGTACTGCATGGTACCCTTTACCATATAGTACAATGTACCATATGGTACCCTGTAACATATACCGTGTACCATATGGTCAATAGGTGTTGGTGGCATGAGACACCAGCCAAGACTGAGTGAGTGGCGACGCAAGCTAGCTACTGACTCCGCAGTTTCCAGTTTCGAGACAAAGTGCTTTGTCATCCACCTCAAGGAACACGTAAAGTTCCTGTACACTTGTAAATATATAATAGAACATTACTAATATACAACATTTTTGCATATTTTTGTTGTAAACAACTATTGTAACCAAAATAATAATGAAAATATTAGTGTGCTGAATACAACAGTACCATATGGTACAATGAACCATATGGTATCATTGTACTGTATGGTACAATGTACCATATGGTACCGTTGCATCATATGGTACCATTACACCATATGGTACCATAAGGTACCATAGCACCATATGGTACCATAAGGTACCATAGCACCATATGGTACCATAAGGTACCATAGCACCATATGGTACTATAAGGTACCATTGCACCATATGGTACCATTGTATCATATGGTACCATTGTACCAAATGGTGCCATTCTACCATGTGGTACCATTGTATCATATGGTACCATTGTATCATGCCATTGTGCCATATTGTACCATATGGTACCATTGTATCATATGATGCTATTGTACCATATGGTACCATTGCACCCTATGGTACCATTGCACCCTATGGCACCACTGTACCATATGGTACTATATGGTACCATTGTACCAAATGGTGCCATTCTACCATGTGGTACCATTGTATTATATGGTACCATTGTATCATGTGCCATTGTACCATATTGTACCATATTGCACCATTGTACCATATGGTACCATTGTATTCAACAAAATAACTGCACTAGCATTTTCATCATCTTGTTTACAATAAACTTGTAAGCAAGTTTTGTAAGCAATATAATGATAAACAAATTAGTGCAGTTATTGTGTTGAATACAATGAGTGTACACTTATACAATATACATTATACTGGTCTCACAGGCCACAAATGTTATTAGAAAAAGAACAAAATTAGAAAAGAAAAGAAAAAAGTATAAAAAAAACATAAAATAAAAAAATGGGATTTTGCGGAAGTCACTGATGTTGCCGCCACCCGGTCATTTTGGGTCAACTTCCCACCGCTGTATCTCGGTAAGTACTGATCAGAAAAAACTTTTTTTTGTCTTATTACCTTCACAAAAATATACTCTTTAATTCTGAAAGAAAAATAATTTTTTTTTTTTCAAAATTTCTTGGGCACTGGAGCACCACTTCAGATTTTGGCCTTGGACCCTGAAGAGGTTAAGACTACAAATATTTTAAGGTAAGTAATGAGTGTACAGGTCTCCCTCAACATTCGCGAGGGTTAGGGGATCAAGAACCTCTCGAATGTTGAAAAATCGCGAATGTTTGGTGCCCCAATGTATTGTAGGGAAATATAATACAATACTGCTTCCTTAGCCAACTGAACCATGAACAATCATAAAACACATGAAAACATCGTAGAATATTGTACTAGTGCCAGACCTTTGGTAAAGAAGTTGGGAAAAACTATAGAATTCATGAAAGAACTCATAGCACAGTACCAAAGTGGAGGAGGAAGAAAGAGAGAAGAATGTGCCTTCTTCAGTGATTCTATGATATGTATGATACTAAAGCAGCATAAGTCGATAAAGGCTATAGCGCCAGCCAGCGATGAAGTGTAGTATTAACAGTGTAGCAAGTAAGTTAAGCGATTAATCTATAGAAAAAGGACAGCACGAACCTAACTCTTCCAGTGTTGTTGGAGTTATACAGAGCGGCTGACAACACCACCGTCTCTAGTCTCTACTGCCTCTGATGCCGCCTCCACTACCACTATGTATGGCATATGTCTCAGTGGCCCTTATAAACCCAACAACACAGCAACACTCGTGACATACTTCATGACGTATTTTATTCATTCTAGAGTATATGTCATGTTTCTATGTTATAATATTGTTTATTATGTCATATTAGATGAATTGTGATGGATAAATAAGCCGTAGAGTTGATATTAGTTATATTGAAGGACTAACTTGTCCTATCTCCAAACAAACGCTGCCACCACCACAATTCCTAAGATATGTAATGACATATTTTAACTATGATTGGGCGGCTGGGAATTTGCGAATGTTCAATGTGGAAAATGCAAATGTTGAGGGAGACCTGTACTGTATATGCATTTTATTGCTCTAAGCAGCTTTAAGCATCGTAGTATAGTATGTGTAGGTGGGGTGGCCAGGAGGACTACCACACCTGACTTCTTACAGTAAATACTTTTCACCTCTCACCCTACATTAAGACTACAAATATTTTGAGGTAAATAATGTGTGTACTGTGTGCGTATTTTACTTTTTAATACCTGGTTCTATTGCTAACTTTATATATGTTAGTGTAAACTTGTTTTCTGGCATTTATAAACAAAAAAATGGAGTTCTGCTTTCCGGCGAAGTCTGCTTTCTGGCAGTAGCCTGGAACTTAACCTGTCATATAAGTGGGGCCCTACTGTAATAATAATAAAAATATAATAATAATAATAATAATAATAATAATAATCATATGTATAATAGTATAACATTAATATACTATAATAATAATTATTATAATAGGCAGCTTCAAAAGGCTGTCACTAGATGGCAGTGTTTACCACAACAATGCAGGAGTGGTTATGGCTGCCTCCACTTGTCACATAATGATACATTTTATTCATTTTAGAGTAAGTATCATATTTCTATGTTATTTATATTGTTTATTTTGTCAGGTTAGATCAATTGTGATAGATAAATAAGCCACAGAGTTGATATTAGCGTTATATTGAAGCAGATTTTTCCTGCTTCTGAGAGCAAGAATTCTGCCGGAACGAATTAATGACTTTTCAATTAATTTAAATGAGGAAAACTGACTCAGCATATGAACAAATCAGGAAACGAACAAAGTCACAGAACGGATTAAGTTCGTAAGCTGAGGTTCCGCTGTATATGTGTAAAATAACTAGGATAATTATAATGTGTGCAGCCAGCAGTAACAGCCTGGTTGATCAGGCTCTGATCCACCAGGAGGCCTGGTCACAGACCGGGCCGCGGGGGCGTTGACCCCCGGAATTCTCTCCAGGTAAACTCCAGGATAACCCAAAAATGTCGAAGTTTTTTTTTTTGGCACATGGATGGTGACAGCAACTCTGGTTCATAAACAAAGGTAAGTAAGTTTATTTAGGCACAGTTACACCTAAGTACAATTATCATATATAGTATAAATTACCCAGAATAACCCAAAAAAAAGTCAAAGTGAGTTACTTCCACTGAGGTTGATTGAATTAAAGCAAACTTGCTTTCTTCGGTTATTAATACTCATTTAAGACTTCTTCCTTGTTCTATAATAACTTTGTTCACTTAAATAAAGGCATAGTAAAGCCTGGGTGATAACTTACCCTCTCTCAGCTGGTAATAAAGACACAGTAAAGCCTGGATAATAACTTACCTTCTCTCAGCTCATAATAGACATAGTAAAGCCTGGATAATAACTTACCTTCTCTCAGCTCATAATGAAGACATAGTAAAGCCTGGATAATAACTTACCTTTTCTCAGCTGGTAATAAAGACATAGTAAAGCCTGGATAACAACTTACCTTTTCTCAGTTGGTAATAAAGACATAGTAAAGCCTGGATAATAACTTACCCTCTCTCAGCTGGAAATTTTTGTTGTAGTGATGGTTGTTGTTGTTGTGGTTATTAAAGGCCACCAGAGTGTACGCCTGACTGACTCCTCTCTCCAGGGGAGCCCGGGTAAAATACACTCCAGATGTAGTCAGGAATTAGAAAGGAAGCACAGATTAATACCGAAAGAGAAATGGGAACTTGACCTTCCCATGTGATATGAGGAAGACTTCAGATGTAAACCTGGGCGAGCCAGGCGACTCATTCTTAGAGTAAGCACATCTACACTCAGTGCCACAGCTTATTTGCATTTATAAGACTTTGCTGTCGAAATTGCTAGTTTAATATGCTCCTTGCATCATCTTGTCAACCAGAACGATAATAAATTTGTTGAGTTAGGCATAAGAATTAACAACTGGGCGTCTACACTGCAAACTGAATTGTTTGCAATCCTAATGGCGCTAAAGCTAACCTATGACACTGAGCTTGATTCTGTCATCATTACTGATTCTATGTCATCATTGAAGGCTCTTGGCTCATATAATGACTCCAACAACATGCTCACTGGGGAAGCCAGGTATAGATACTCAAAAATTAGGGACAAAGGAATTAATGTACAATTGCTATGGATCCCATCACACATTGGATTACTCCTTCATGATAAAGTTGATATGTTAGCCAAGAAGAGTATCGAGAAGGAGAATGTAGAATATAACTTTGGTATAACCGTGTCTAGCATTAGGAATAATATTAGGAGAGAAGTAAATAATGAAAATGATTGTTATAGGAATGCAGTTAGAAGCCAATATGTGTACGCAAATGGGGCAAACTCTTCTGCACAACCAATTACAGTTGGTGTCCCACAGGGAAGTGTCCTTGGCCCTCTTCTCTTTCTCCTATACATAAATGACCTACCAAATGCTTCTCAATTACTCAAACCCACACTATTTGCTGATGACACAACATACGTCTTCTCCCACCCGAGCCCAGTCACGCTAGCCAATACTGTAAATACCGAATTACAGAAAATATCTACCTGGATGAGTACTAACAAACTTACACTAAACATTGACAAAACCTACTTCATTCAGTTTGGTAACAGAGCTACAGATGTCCCTCTTAACATAATGATAAACGGACCACCTATCACAAAGCTAACAGAGGGAAAATTCTTAGGAATCCACCTTGATAATAGACTCAAATTTCATACACATATACAACAAATTTCTAAGAAAATTTCCAAGACTGTAGGCATACTATCGAAGATACGGTACTATGCTCCACAGTCAGCCCTCCTGGCCCTATATCACTCTCTTATTTACCCCTATCTCACCTATGGAATTTGTGCATGGGGCTCAACAACAAGTAACCATCTCAGACCACTAATTACCCAACAAAAGGCTGCAGTTAGAATGATAACAAATTCTCACTACAGGCAGCACACTCCACCAATATTCAATACACTCACCATACAAAACATCCATACTTATTACTGCACCTATTACATACATAGAACACTCAACTCTGATATTAACCCTCCCTCAAACATCTCCTTGCCAACCTCAACAGAACACATGACCATAACACAAGGCACTGATCACTCTTTGATATTCCTCGTGTCCATCTCACGCTATGCAAAAACTCAATGCACATAAAAGGCCCTAAAATCTGGAATTCATTACCTGTATATATAAAAGAAACACTACCTGTTTATAAATTCAAGTCTCTTCTCAAAGATCACTTACTCACCCAAAACCAAATAAATACTGAATAACTGAACCTTATAAATTGTATATCTTAAATGTTTCTCACAATTATATCACATAAATTGTTAAACCTAAAACCCAATCTAACTTTATTATTTTTTAAATACACTACCTAACAGAATACTCCATTCTACTGAATTTATAACAATGACCTGTCTTTGTAATACTCACTTGTGCTTTATAGTAATCAGTTTACATTAATGTTTTTCACTGATTTCATCATTGCTTAGTTAATCTTAAGTTAATTTTAAGCCAGCCCGTAATGCTATGCATAGTATAAGTGGCTTTGGCATGCTGCTCTTATCTGTATTTTTTTTTTGTACCTCTGTAAGTGTGCTCAAATTATAAATAAATAAATAAATAAATAAATCTATAACCCACTATGATAACATGAACGTAGATTAGTATGTTTATGGAGCAACTTACAATGTGAACAGACTGACTGATGTTGTAGTGGCCAGGCTTAGGCTTGGTTACAAGTACTTCTGGCAGTTTGGGAGACACACAGATGATGCTCAAACTAAATGTAAATTATGTGATCAGGCATATGGTCACTGTCTTGAACACTATGTGCTTAATTGTCCACTTATTGAGGAATACAGAGACAGACAGTATAATAACCTATGTGACATGTCAAGATATCTTATTAATGAAAATAAGATACCAGATATACTAAGCAAATTTCCTAAATTTGCTTGTAACAGATAAGTGAACTATAGATATGTAGATATAAATCCATATGTATTCCTGTTAACCCTTTGGGGCCTAGTTCCTAGGCCTTTTGTGTATCCAATTGCTCTCGCGCTACCGTCCACAGGATGGATATGGGTGCACAATAAACACCACTTGGGAGGCAAAAAAAAAAATCTCTTCGGTACGGGAAAGATGTGTAAAGTTAAATTCCCAGGCACACCATCAAAAGGGGGACAAAAAGCTACAAAACACCAGGCCAGGGGAAAACCGGGGTAGTCCAACCACTAAAAGGGGAGAGGTTTTTTAGTGCCAGGAACGAAAAAAAATGCGGGAAAAGCAGAAACGTAAAAAAAAACCCCCAGTCATTTCTGAGTGGAACCACAGTCGAGGGCCTCCACCCAAAAAAACAATACAGTTTAGTCCCGGGAAAAAAGGTTCCCCCCCCAGTACCAAAAATTTAACCAGTCCGATGAAAATTTTTTTCTTTCAAATATACAGGGTCAAAAGCCAGAAAAAAACAAAAAAATACCTTTCATCGGGGGATGCTTGCAGGGGAAAATTTTGAAATGTTCGGTTTTTTCACGAGCCCACTTAAAGATCATTTGGACAACAAAAATAGGAAAACCCAGGTTAAACCTATATAAGTGAAAAAGGAACAGGCAAAAGGGGGGGTTATCGTATAGCAGAGTCACTTGTTTCACAGAAACTTGATCCTCAAATCACTAGGGGAAGTTTTAGCAGTAAAGATCGAAACCCAAAACCTAGTCTTTGTGGTAGTCTACCCTCCGGATCCCGTCCCAGCAATCCCGGAACAGCTGTTAAAAATTGCCCACTTCGGAAAAATTTCCCAGCTCCTCCCCACAACATTTGCTCCGGGGGGTTTTAAATTTGAGGCACATAAAATGGAGGGAAAATGCAAATAATTTGTTCGTAATAAACCAGGAGGCAGCCCGATAGAATCACACACACAGGTTTTAAAAACTCTGCACAAAATTCAACTTAAACCAGCAAAAATTATACTTTTGTATCAATCAAACACATATTACTCGGGTGATAATTTTTCCCGTAGATCCTTCTGTGTTACTCAAATCACCGACCAGTATGGTTAAATAAGTGCCCCCTGATCAGATCAAATAACTTCCGAACCCTTGACTGGGGCCGAAACCCCTTTACTGGTCCGAACCCCCTTTACTGGTCCGAACCCTGGACGGTTTCAAAAGGTTTCGTTGTGCACTACCTGCAGTTATAAAAGAATATTCAAAAGGTTTAGTAGAATTTCAGTAAATCAACCATTCAAATCATTAGGTTGTGTGTAGTCTGTGGTCAGTCAAACAAACGGGGCCTCCACATGCAAAAATTGTCATTTTGTGGAAAAATTGGGGGTACGCCCCTTGTGAGATTCCCAAAAATAGACAACAGTATTAAAAAAGGGAAATGTTTTTGGGGAGCCCAAATGAATAAATCTGTGGGCTAAAAACACAAGGGTATTAAAGAGGTCAAAATCAAAGCGTTCATAGAAAACCGGAAGCTTTTTACAACAGATGGGGAACATAAAAAAATCTGGGCAATGGACTGCCCTTTATACTGGCCATGTAGTCAGAAATGTAAGGTGGAGATGTGTCCTGGTAGTCAGTAAATGGGGGCTGATAGTGGTCCGGAGACAGTAATGGTGAAGTGGGGGTGCTGTCCCGGGAGAAGTAATGGGGAAGCTGGGGATGCTGCCTGGAGACAGTAATGGGGGAAACTGGAGATCTGTCCTGGGAGACAGTAATGGTGAAGCTGAGATTTTGTCCAGGTAGTCGGGAATTTTTACGCAGGAAGGAAAATGTAAAAAGACCCATAGGGGGAGGGGCCTAGTTGGGAAAAAAGTGTATCAAAGAAAAAAAAAAACCAAAATTGCAACTAAATACCGCAGGAAATAGCAAACAAGAGGGCTCCACAGCATATGAGGAAAATTCCAAAAAAAAATGGTGGAGCTCCATTTTTGGTGCAGGGGGGATAGAAATAAGACAGTAATACAGTCACAGAAAAACCCGGCAAACGGAAACCAAGCCTGTGCACATACTATGCACTCGGTATCTGCTGGCATTTTAAATCT
>NC_069491.1:24024270-24044575 GCF_026875155.1 Cherax quadricarinatus | reverse complement strand
TTATTTTTTTGATGGTTCGAACCCCACTCAAGGTTTTTTTTTATGGGGGGAACCCCCCCTCAAGGTATTTTTTATGTGGGGTTCAACCCCACCAAGGTTTTTTTTATGTGTGGGTTCGAACCCCCACTCAAGGTATTTTTTTGTGTGGGTTCCCAACCCCACTCAAGGTATTTTTTTATGTGTGGGTTTTGAACCCCCACAAGGTATTTTTTATGTTTGGGTGCGAACCCCACTCAAGGTATTTTTTTTTGAGTGGGTTCGAACCCCCACTCAAAGGTAATTTTTTTTGTGTGGTTCGAACCCCCACTCAAGGTATTTTTTTTTGTGTGGGTTCGAACCCCACTCAAGGTATTTTTTAAGAGGTGGGTTCGAACCCCACTCAAGGTATTTTTTTGTGTGGGTTCGAACCCTACTCAAGGTATTTTTTATGTGGGTTCGAACCCCACTCAAGGTATTTTTTTATGTGTGGGATCGAACCCACTCAAGGTATTTTTTAGAGTGGTTCGAACCCCACTCAAGGTATTTTTTTTATGAGTGGTTCGAACCCCACTCAAGGTATTTTTTTAATGAGTGGGTTCGAACCCCACTCAAGGTATTTTTTATGAGTGGGTTCGAAGCCACTCAAGGTATTTTTTATTAGTGGTTCGAACCACCACTCAAGGTATTTTTTTATGAGTGGGTTCGAACCCCTCTCAAGGTGTTTTTTGATAGTGGGTTCGAACCCCCCAACTCAAGGTATTTTTTTTATGAGTGGGGTTCGAAACCCCACTCAAGTTATTTTTTGATGACTTGGTTCGGACCAACCACTCAAGGTTCTTTTTTATGACTTGGGATCAACCCCACTCAAGGTATTTTTTTAAGATGGGGTTCGAACCCCACTCAAGTATTTTTTTTATGAGTGGGTTCGAACCCCACTCAGGTTTTTTTTTTGAGTGGGTTCGACCCCACTCAAGTATTTTTTATGAGTGGGTTCGAACTACCACCAAGGTATTTTTTTAGACTTGTTCGAACCCCACTCAGGTATCTTTTTATGACTTGGTTCGAACCCCACTCAAGGTATTTTTTTGACTTGGTTCGAACCCCACTCAAGGTATTTTTTATGACTTGGTTCGAACCCCACTCAAGGTATTTTTTTATGAGTGGGTTCGAACCCCACTTCAAGGTAATTTTTTATGAAGTGGGTTCGAACCCTACTCAAGGTATTTTTTATGAGTGGGTTCGAACCCCACTCAAGGTATTTTTTATGTGTGGGTTCGAACCCCACTCAAGGTATTTTTTATGAGTGGGTTTCGAGAGGCCACTCAAGGTATTTTTTATGAGTGGGTTTTGAACCCCAACTCAAGGTATTTTTTATGATGGGTTCGAACCCCACTCAAGGTGTTTTTTATAGTGGGTTCGAACCCCACTCAGTATTTTTATGAGTGGTTCGAACTCCGAACTCAAGGTATTTTTTTGTGACTTGGTTCGGACCCCCCCTCAAGGTATTTTTTATGACTTGGTTTCGTGACCCCACCCAAGTATTTTTTTTACGAGTGGGTTCGAACCCACCCAAGGTATTTTTATGAGTGGGTTCGAACCCCACTCAAGGTATTTTTTTTGAGTGGTCGATCCCCACTCAGGTATTTTTTATGAGTGGGTCGGAACCCCATCAAGGTATTTTTTTAGACTTGGTTCCGAACCCCACTCAAGTATCTTTTTATGACTTGGTTCGAACCCCACTCAAGGTATTTTTTTGACTTGGATCGAACCACCCACTCAAGGTATTTTTTATGACTTGGTTCGAACCCCACCAAGGTATTTTTTTATGACTTGGTTCGAACCCCACTCAGGTATTTTATTATGACTTGGTTCGAACCCCACCAAGGAATTTTTATGACTTGTCCGAACCCACTCAAGGTATTTTTTTATGACTTGGGTTCGAACACCCACTCAAGTATTTTTTTATGACTTGGTCGAACGCACTCAAGTATTTTTTTTATGGTAGGGGGTTCGAACCCCACACAAGGTATTTTTTTATGACTTGGTTCGAACCCCACTCAAGGTATTCTTTTATTACTGTAGTGTCGAACCCCACTCAAGGGTAATTTTTATGACTTGGTTTAGAACGCCACTCAAGGTATTTTTTTTTATGACTTGTTCGAACCCCACTCATGGTATTTTTTTATGAACTTGGTTCGAACCACTCAAGGTATTTTTTTATGACTTGGTTCGAACCCCACTCAAGGTATTTTTTTATGACTTGGTTCAGAACGCCACTCAAAGGTTTTTTTATGACTTGGTTCGAACCCCACTCCAAGGTATTTTTTATGGAACTTGGTTGGAACCCACTCAAGGTATTTTTTTATGCAAACGACCTATTACAAGTTCCGCCGTAATACTTGTAAAACCATAATTTCTTTAAAATGTGTGAAAAATCATAAGAATATCTTGATAGTAGTGAAAAACAGTCTACTAATATAATAACTTTTAAGAAAAAACTAAAAACATGTTGATGGCCGAAATCATAATAACTGGATGTTCAACATGTAAACTGTATGTACTCATTATGTACTCAGTAGGCCTCAGTAGGTGTTCAGTAGGTGCTCAGAAGGTACTCGGGGAGTAAGGCTCAGTAGGTTACTCAGTAGGCACTCAGTAGGTGTTCAGTAGGGTACCAGAGGTACTCAGTAAGTGCTCATAGGTACTCAGTAGGCACTCAGTAGTGCTCACAGGTACTCAAAGGTACTCAGTAAGTGCTCAGTAGGTTACTCAGTAGCACTCAGTAGGTGTTTCAGTAGACTCAGTAGGTACTCAGTAAGTGCTCAGTAGGTACCTAGGCACTCAGTAGGTGTTTCAGTAGGTAACTCAGAGGTTACTCAGTAAGTGCTCAGTAGGGTACTCCAGTAAGCACTCAGTAGGTGTCAGGCAGGTACCAGAAGGTACTCAGTAGTGCTCAGTAGGTAACTCAGTAGGCAACTCAGTAGGTGCTCAGCGGTACTCAGAGGTAACTCAGTAAGTGCTCAGTAGTACTCAGTAGGCACTCAGTAGGTGCTCAGCTGGTACTCAGAAGGTACTCAGTAAGTGCTCAGTAGGTATCAGTAGCACTCAGTAGGTGCTCAGCAGTACTCAGAAAGTACTCAGTAAGTGCTCATAGTACCAGTAGGCACTCAGTAGGTGCCAGCAGGTACTCAGTAGGTACCAGGTTGGGGCGACTGTGGTACTCAGTAGGCACTCAGTAGGTGCTCAGCTGGTACTCAGAGGTACTCAGTAAGTTGCTCAGTAGGTACTCAGAGGGACTCAGTAGGTGCTCAGCAGGTACTCAGAAGGTACTCAGTAAGTGCTCAGTAGTACTCAGTAGCACCAGTAGGGGTGCCAGCAGGGACTCAAAGGTACTCAGTAAAGTGCCTCAGAGGTACTCAGTAGGCACTCGTAGGTGGCTCAGCAGGTACTCAGAAGGTACTCAGTAAGTGCTCAGTAGGTACTCATAGCACCAGTAGGTGCTCAGGCAGTACTCAGAAGGTACTCCCAGTAAGTGCTCAGTAGTACTCAGTAGGCACTCAGTAGGTGGCTCAGCAGGACTCAGAAGGTACCCAGTAAGTGCTCAGTAGGTACTCAGTATCACTCCAGGTTAGGTTGCTCAGCAGGTACTCAGAAGGTACTCAGTAAGTGCTCAGTAGGTACTCAGTAGGCACTCAGTAGGGGCTCACAGATACTCATAGGTGTTCAGCAGGTGTTTCAGTAGGTACCAGAAGACTCAGAGACTCAGTAGGTACTCAAAATTACTCAGTAGGTACTCAGAAGGTACATCAGTAGGTACTCAGAAGGTACTCCAGTAGGGACTCAGTATACTCAAAGTACCAGTAGGACTCCAAGTAGGTGCTCAGCAGGTACCTCAGAAGGTACTCAGTAGGTACTCAGAAGGTAACTCAGTACGACTCAAAAAAAAAAAGAAGGTACTCAGTAGGGACTCAGAAGGTACTCAGTAGGTACTCAGAAGGTAACTCCAGTAGAACTCAGAAGGTACTCAGTAGGACTCAGTAGGTAACTTCAGAAGGTAACTCAGTAGTACTCAGAGTTAACTCAGTAGGACTCAGTAGGTACTCAGAAGGTACTCAGGAGGGACTCAGTAGGGCTCAGCAGTACCAAATTTACTCAGTAAGTGCTCAGTAGGTACTCAGTAGGCACGTCTGTTAGGTTGTTCAGTAGGTACTCAGAGGTACTCAGTAAGTGCTCAGGTAAAATCAGTAGGTGCCTGCTCAGTAGGGTGCTCCTCTGGTACTCATAGGTGCTCTGCACAATAGGTGCTCAGCATGTCTCAGAAGGTGTACTCGTAAGGACTCAGATGTTTACTCCGAATACTCAGTAGGACCAGTGAGGTTCTCAGCAGTACTCAGAAGGTAACTCAGTAGGGTCTCAGTGCTCAGCAGGTACTTCAGGAGGTACTCAGAAGGACTCAGTAGGTGCTCAGCAGGTACTCAGAAGATACTCAGTAGGGACTCAGTAGGTGCTCAGCAGGAACTCAGAAGGTACTCAGTAGGGACTCAGTAGGTGCTCAGCAGGTACTCAGAAGGTACACCAGTAGGGACTCAGTAGGTGCTCATCAGGTACCAGAAGTACTCAGTAAGGACTCAGTAGGTGCTCAGCAGGTAACTCATGAGGTACTCAGTAAGGGACTCAGAAGGTCTCAGCAGGTACTCAGAAGGTACTCATAAGGGACCAGTAGGTTGCTCAGCAGTACTCAGAAGGTACTGCAGTAGGCTCAGTAGGTGCCGGGGCAGGACTCAGAAGTACTCCAGTAGGGACTCAGTAAGTGCTCAGCAGTACTCAGAAGTACTCGGGGGTAGGGACTCAGTAGGTGCTCAGCAAGACGCAGGTACTCAAAGAGGTTATCTCAGTAGGGACTCCGTAGTGGCCCAGCAGGTACCAGAAGGTACCAGTAGGGACTCAGTAGGTGCACAGCAGTACTCAGAATGGTACTCAGTAGGGACTCAGTAGGTGCTCAGCAGGTCTCAGAGGTACTCAGTAGGGACTCAGTAGGTGCTCAGCAGGTAAACTCAAATGTACTCAGTAGGGACTCAGTATGCTTCAGCAAGGTACTCAGAAGGTACTCAGTAGGAAAAACCAGTTAGGTTGCTCAGCAGTCTCAGAAGGTACTCCGTAGGGACTCAGTCGGTGGCTCACAGGTACTCAGAAGGTACTCAGTAGGAGAACCATGTAGTTGCCAGCAGGTATCAGAAGGTACTCAGTAGGACACAGTAGGTTCCAGCAGGTACTCAGAGGTCCAGTAGGGACTCAGTATTGCTCAGCAGGTACCAGAAGGTGCTCAGCAGTACCCAGTAGGTGCTCTGCTCAGTAGGTGCTCAGCAGGTACCTCAGTAGGGACTCATAGGTGCTCAGCAGCTACTCAGAAGGTACTCAGTAGGGACTCAGTAGGTGCTCAGCCGGTACTCAAAGGTACTCAGTAGGGAACTCAAGTAGGTGCTCACAGGTACTCAGAAGGTACTCAGTAAGGACCAGTAGGTGCTCACAGGGTACCAGAAGGTACTCATAGGGACTCAGTAGTGGCTCAGCAGGTACTCAGAAGGTGCTCAGTAGGTACTCAGTAGTCTCAGCAGTACTGAGAAGGTACTCAGTAGGGACTCAGTAAGTGCAGCAGCATGTACTCAAAGGTACTCAGTAGGGACTCAGCAGGTGCTCAGCAGGTACTCAAGGTACTCTGTAGGGACCTTCAGTAGGTGCTCAGCAGGTACTCAGAAGGTACTCAGTAAGGGACTCATAGGGCTCAGCAGTAACTCAGAAGGTACTCAGTAGGGGACTCAGTAGGTGCTCAGCAGTACGCAAAGGTACTCAGTAGGAGACTCAGTAGGTGCTCATCAGTACTCAGAAGGTAATCAGTAGGGACTCGTAGGTGCTCAGCAGGTACTCAGACGGTACTCAGTAGGGACTCAGTAGGTGCTCAGCAGTACTCAGAAGGGACTCATAGGTACTCATAGGTGCTCAGCAGGTACTCAGAAGGTATGGGGGGGCTCAGTAGGACTCAGTAAGGTGCTCGACAGGTACTCAGAAGGACCAGTAGGGACTCAGTAGTGCTCTAGCAGGTAACTCAGAAGGTACTCAGTAGGGACTCAGTAGGTGCTCAGCAGTACTCAGAAGGTACTCAGAGGGACTGCCAGTAGGGCTCAGCAGGTACTCAGAAGGTAACTCCTAGGGACTCAGTAGGTGCTCAGCAGTACCAGAAGGTACCATAGGACTCAGTAGGTGCTCAGCAGTACTCAGAAGGTACTCTCAGTAGGGACTCAGTAGGTGCTCAGCAGGTATCAGAAGGTACTCATTAGGGATACTCAGTAGGTGCTCAGCAGTACTCAGAAGGTACGCAGTAGGTACTCAATAAGAGATAAGATTTCGTTAGTATTTTTAAGCTATATTATTGATGTTTAATTATTGTTGGTTCCAATATGTTGTCACTAGAATTTATTTTTAGCAGTAATATATGGTATAAAGTTAATTTTGATGTGTGTTTATTTACTAGTGTTTAATATTTATGTAGTATTATTGTGAGTTGAAATAAGATTTATAGAGGCGAGTTAAACTGCTTTGTACTTTTGTGAAGAACTTGTAATTGAAACTCTGATGGTAAATTATTATGTAAACAAACTTTATAACCCATAACCCGGCCGGGTTTTAAACCCGCGCTCAGAGAGTCTCACAACTCCAGACCGTCGTGTTAGCCACTAACCAGCTAGGCTTAAACCCCGGCTCAGAGAGTCCCTCACAACTCCAGACCGTCGTGTTATGCCACTAGACCAGTCTAGCTTAAACCCCAACGGTCAGAGAGTCCTCACATCTCCAGACCGTCGTGTTAGCCACTAGAACCAGCTAGCTTTAAACCCGCGGTCAGAGAGTCTCACAACTCCAGACGGGGGGCGTCGTGTAGCCACTAGACCACTAGCTTAAACCCGCGCTCAGGAGGTCTCACAACTCCAGACCGTCTGTTAGCCACTAGACAGCTAGCTTAAACCCGCGTCCAGAGAGTCTCACATCTCCAGACCGTCCGTGATAGCCACTAGACGCTGCTTAACCCGCGGTCAGAGAGTGTCAAAACTCCAGATCGTCGGTTAAGCCACTAGACCAGCTAGCTTAAACCCGGCGGTCAAGAGACACACAACTCCAGACCGGTCGTGTAGCCACTAACCAGCTAGCTTAAACCCGGTCAGAGGAGACTCACAACTCCAATCCGTCCGTGTAAAGCCACTAGACCAGCTAGCTTAAACCCGCGTCAGAGAGTCTCACAACCCCAGACCGTCTATGTGTTAGCCACTAGACGCCAGCTAGCTTAAACCCGCGGTCCAGAGGAGTCACAACTCCAGACCGTCGTGTTAGCCACTAGACCATCTAGCTTAAACCCGCGGTCAGAGAGACTCACAACTCCAACCGTTCGTGTTAGCCCTAGACCAGCTACTTAAACCCGCGTCAGAGAGTCTCAACAACTCCAACCGTCGTGTTACCACTAGACCAGCTAGCTTAAACCCGCGGACAGAGAGTGTCACAACTCCAGACCGTCCGGTTAGCCACAGACCAGCTAGCGTAAACCCGCGGTCAGAAGTCACACAACTCCAGAGCCCGTCGTGTTAGCCACTAGACCAGCTAGCTTAAGCCCGCGGTCAGAGAGTCTCATCAACTCCAGACCGCGTGTTAGCCACTAGACCAGCTAGCTTAACCCGCGTCAGAGAGACTCTCAATCCAACCGTGTTTAGCCACTAGAGCCAGCTAGCTTAAACCCGCGGTCCAGAGAGCTCATAACTCCAGCCCGTCGTGTTAGCCACAGACCACTAGCTTAAACCGCGTCAGAGAGTCTCACAACTGTCCAGACCGTCGTTTTAGCCACTAGACCAGCTAGCTTAAACCCGCGTCATAGCGTCTCATCACTCCAGAGCCGTCGTGTTAGCCACTAGACCAGCTAGCTTAAACCCGCGTCAGAGAGTCTCACAACTCCAGACCTCGTGTTAGCCACTAGACCACTAGCTTAAACCCGCCCGGTCAAGAGTCTCAGACAACTCCAGACCGTCGTGTTAGCCACTAGACCAGCTAGCCTTCAACCCGCGGTCAGAGAATCCACAACTCCAGACCGTCGTGGTAGCCACTAGACCAGCTAGCTTAAACCCGCGTCAGTGAGTCTCACAACTCCAGACCGTCGTGTTAGCCACTAACCAGCTAGGCTTAAACCGCGGTCCCTCCCAGAGAGTCTCACACCTCCATACCGTCGTTTAGCCTCTAGACCATCTAGCTTAAACCCGCGTCAGAGAGAGTCTCACAACTCCAGACCGTCGTGTTTTTAGCCACTAGACCAGCTAGCTTAAACCCCGCGGTCAGAGGACTCACAAGCTCCAACCGTTCGTGTAAGCCACTAGACCAGCTAGCTTAAACCCGCGGTCAGAGAGACCACAGCGTCCAGACCTTCGTGTTAGCCACTAGACCAGTCTAGGTTCAACCCGCGGTCAGAGAGACTCACAACTCCAGACCTCGAGTGTTAGGCCATAGACCACTAGGTTAAACCCCGCGGTCAAGAGTTCAACTCTAGACCGTCGTGATAGTGGGTGTGGTACTTGTTTGATGTGTGGTGTTGCACTTGTTGAGTGTGGTTGGTACTTGTTGAGTGTGGTGTGTGTACTTTTTGAGTGTGGTGTTTGCACTTGTTTGAGGTGTGGTGTGTGTACTTGTTGAGTGTGGTGGTGTATTGTTGAGTGTGGTGTGTGCACTTGTTGGGGGGGGGGGGTGTGGTGTGTGTACTTTTTGATGTGGTGTGTGTACTTGTTTGATGTGTGTGTGCACTGTTGAGTGTGGTGTGTGCACTGTTGAGTGTGGTTGTGTGTACTTGTTGATATGGGTGTGTACTTGTTGAGTGTGGTGTGTGTACTTTGTTGAGTGTGGTGTGTGTTACTTGTTGATGTGGTGTGTGCACTTGTTGAGTGTGGTGTGTGTACTGTTGAGTGTGGTGTGTGTACTTGTTGAGTGTGGTGTGTGTACTTGTTGAAGTGTGGAGTGTCACTGTTGAGTGTGGTTGTGTGTACTTTTGAGTGTGGTGTGTGTACTTGTTGAGTGTGGAGTGTGCACTTGTTGATGTGGGTGTTTGTACTTGTTGAGTGTGTGTGTGTACTTGTTGAGTTGTGGTGTTGCACTTGTTGAGTGTGGTTGTGCCACTTGTTGAGTGTGGTGTGTGTACTTGTTGAGTGTGGTTGTGGTAACTTGTTGAGTGTGGTGTGTGTACTTGTTGAGTGGTGGTTGTGCACTTGTTGAGTGTGGTGTGTGTACTTGTTGAGTGTGGTGTGTGCACTTGTTGAGTGGGTGTGTGCACTTGTTGAGCGTGGTGTGTGCACACATGTTAATGATCGAGGGGATGCGGAGCGGAGAGTGGTGGAGGAGCGGGGGGTGGAGGGGCGGGCGGTGGTAGGCGGAGGGGCATTGTGGGCTGGGTGAGGGGCGGGGAATGCGGGTGGCGGGTGTTAGAGGCGGGGGCGAGGGCGGGGAGAGTGGTGGAGGAGCGGTGGGTGGAGGGGCGGGAGGGGTAGGCGGA
Organism: Cherax quadricarinatus; assembly: GCF_026875155.1. Taxonomy (NCBI): domain Eukaryota; kingdom Metazoa; phylum Arthropoda; class Malacostraca; order Decapoda; family Parastacidae; genus Cherax; species Cherax quadricarinatus. The sequence continues at coordinate 24,035,025 of NC_069491.1, read as the reverse complement.
GGGGATTGGTGGGCTGGGGGAGGGGGCGGGGAATGCGGGTGGCGTGTGTTAGGGCGGGGGGCGAGGGGCGGGGAGATGTGGTGGAGGAGTGGGGGGTGGAGGTGCTGGTGGTGGTAGGCTGAGGGGATTGGTGGTCTTGGGGAGGGGGCGGGGAAGCGGGTGGTGCGGGTGTTTAGGGGGCTGGGGCGAGGGCGGGGGAGAGGTGGTGTAGGAGCAGGGGGTGAGGGGGCGGGAGTGGTAGGCGGAGATGATTTGGTGGGCTGGGGGAGGGGGCGGGGAATGCGGGTGGCGGGGTGTAGGGCGGGGCGAGGGCGGGGGGAGATGTGGTGGAGGAGTCGGGGGGTGGAGGGCTGGTGGTGGTAGGCTGAGGGATAGGTGGGCTTGGGGAGGGGCGGGGAATGCGGTGGCGGGGGTTTATGGGCGGGGGCGAGGGGCGGGGATAGGTGGTGTAGGAGCGGTGTGGAGGGGCGGGAGGTTGGAAGGCGGAGATGATTGGTGCTGGGGGAGGGGGAGGGGAATGCGGGTGGCGAGGTGTTAGGGGCGGGGCGAGGGGCGGGGGAGAGGTGGGGAGGAAGCGCGTGGGGTGGAGGGGAGGCGGTGGTAGGCGGAGATGATTGGTGGGCTGGGGGAGGGGCGGGTAATGCTGGTGGCGGGGTGTTAGGGCGTGGGGCGAAGGCGCGGAGAGGGTGGAGGCGGAGCTGGGGTTAGGGGCAGGCGGTTGGTAGGCGGAGGGATTGGTGGGCTTGGGGGAGGGGGCGTGGGAATGCGGGTGGCGGGTGTTTAGGGGCGGGGGGCGAGGGGCGGGGGAGAGGGATGTTACGTAATTTATTACCTATGTAATTGGTACTTATGTTACCTGTGCCTGAATGAACTTATTTTTTTTTATTTTATGAAGATATCTCTTGTTTACCCATTCAGTCTTCTGTCGTGAAAATATTTGGATACTTCAAAAACGCAATGAGAGGCTTCTAGAGCATCATTCTTCTATGATTGTTGTTAGGTAAGACACATATGCAACATTAGGTAACACAAGGGTATCTGGTACAGACCTACAATCAAACTTCGACAAACCTCTACTAGTGAGAACGGCTGGATTTGAGAGGGACCTGACCTCCCAGCATCTGAGTTCTTACGTCTTCTATGACCTACGTCTCACCCTGTTTGGCACTATATAATATGCCCCATCCTGTCACTTCATCTCCATATTGTTTCATTCTATGGAACAATGCTCTTTCTCCAGACTGAGAGACTGACCACCTCAAAACTTTAAGGGTGATGGACTGATTAACATCGTCCTTCAGATCTTCTGCTTCTATCACCTTTTCTGTACACGACTGAAGAAAGCTACTGTGTAGCGAAACGTTTCGAAATAAAGATACCTAACTGTTGCATATGTGTCTTACCTAATCACCTGTTCGTATTTATACCATTTTTAATGTTCATTCTATGTTTGTAGAGATAAGATAAGATAAAGATAAGATTTTTTTCGTATTTTAACCCCGGAGGGGCTAGCCCCCAGGATAACCCAAGAAGTCATGCGTCACGGAGGACTTCTAACTTTATTTCCATTGGGTCCTAATCTTGTCCCCCAGGATGGACCCATACAAGTCGACTAACACCCAGGTACCTATTTGCTGCTAGGTGAACAGGTGTAAAGAAACCGTGTCGAATGTTTCGCACCGCGCCGGAATGAACCCGGGCCCTCCGTGTGTGAAGCGGGAGCTTTACCACCAGGCACCGGGCCACCTATATTATTATATTTTTTTCTGGTGTAACCTTTTTATGTTTCTATGTTATTATTAAACACATCCCGTGTGTAGTGGACTGGTGTGGGTGGCATTCTGGGTGTTAGTGGACTGGTGTGGGTCGATCCTGGTGTTTAGTGGACTGGTGTGGGTCACATCCTGGGTGTTAGTGGACTGGTTGGGGTGGGCATCCAAAGTTTAGTGGACTGTGTGGGTGGCATCCTGGTGTTTTAGTGACTGGTGTGGGTCGCACCTGGGGTTAAGTGGACTGGTGTGGGTCGCATCCTGTGTTTAGTGGACGGGTGTGGGTGCATCCTGGGTGTTTAGTGGACTGGTGTGAGTGCATCCTGGGTGTTAGTGGACTGGTGTGGGTGCATCCAGGGTGTATGGACTGGTGTGGGTGCATCCTGGGGTGTTAGTGGACTGGTGTGGGTGGCATCCTGGGTGTCAGTGGACTGTGTGGGTGGGCATCCTGGTGTTAGTGGACTGGTGTGGGGGGCATCCTGGGTGTTAGGGACTGTGTGGGTGCATCTGGGGGACAAGATTGAGGACCACATGGAAATAAGACAGACAAGTCCTCGATGACCCACTGACTTTCTTGGGTTTATCCTAGTGCTAACCCTCCGGGGTAAAAATCTGAAGGAAATCTTATCTAATACATAGTAGCGTATGTATAAAAAACGAGGATTAACAAAAAAGTCGGACAGAGTAAATTACTTCCATTGTATGTCAAAGGCCGCAAAAATTCTGGAACACCCTACCTGAAAATTCTAAACTGCAGACACAATTTCTCACCTTCAAAACTACTATCAGAAAACATCTTATCTCCCTGATACACCCGTCAACAACTACCACAAATACCACACAAATACCACCTGGTGGTTCACACACACTCACTCACCCATTTGGCTCTGGTGGCTACGCTCTCGTTCCCCACGTAGAGGGTCTGGGTTCGATTCCCAGCCAGAGTGAAACATGGACGTGTTTTGTTTCCACTGTTGTCCTATGTTCCCCATCAGTAAAATGGGTACCTGGGTTAGGGACTGGTGTGGGTCGCATCGCCTGGGACACCTACCTAATTGCCCGAAATGCAGAGCATAACAAGGGAGTTTCTATATAGTAGTATGTCATTGTTGTCAGCTAGGACTGTATACCTTGTACATGTACTTGTAGTAAATAAAGATATTATTATTATTAAACAGAATATAATTCAATCTTACATGAATGCTGTGATACCCAATACTGAAACTATGTACTGGCCAAAACAAAACCATTCACATTGCTACACTCACAAACTAGAATGTAGGTAAGGTTCGGTCAGGAAACAGGACAAATGTTTCCTGACGCGGGTCTTAGTCAGATGATGACCCGCCTTTGGAGCTTTTGGTCATCTGACCGAGGCCTTCCGCTGGCTTACCGGTCCACCCCTTTAAAATTATGGTCAATTTGATAACCGAACACAAACTAGTATTTAGTCACTAGCCTAATTCCAACTTACCTCATAAATGGGGCCCTTATTATTTAACACAAATAATACCCCCCACCCCCATCCCCTATCACTAACATAACAGCACTATCTTCACTATATAACACGACTATAACTAAATATATTCCTATCACATATACACAGCTTTATCACGATTCCTATAATGTACTTAAACATTCTTGTGGTGTATAAATAGATTTTTTTCTTTGTAAAACTTTGTATCTCCCTATCCTAGTTGTTTAGCACATCGGCACTGATAGTGATGACTCAGCCGTTGTGTTTCGAACCCCACTAGTACCTAGTATACCTAGTTAGTGTATCCTCCCAAGTTCACAGCAAGAATGGCAAGTCAAGAGAAGAGTGAGGATGTCGAATTCTTGTGTATAACACCCTCTCATGGAACTACCAGCATTGTCGGGTAATTTTGATATCCAGACCATCGTTCGTAGACTCCTCGCCAACTTTCCGGTAAAGTATGTGAAGTCTAGAGCAGCGACGGCTACTCGTCGGGCCTCCAATACCCAAAAGGTCACGGTCTATTGTACTGCTGTCTCATGAACCTCACTGCATCTCTCTGACGTCTCTCATGATAGAGTATTAATCTACATAATGGTGGTAGAGAACTTACCGCCCGACAGAGTGGTGAGAAATACTACAAGAATAACCCGTACCTGTTTACAGAAAATTGAAAAGACTTCAAGAGTAGAACAGGTAGGCGGTACCTTGCGCCTACCTGCACTGGCCTTGCATGGACCTAACTGTCAGTTCCCGTCCTCAAGGAGGCCCAAAGACATCTGGCGCTGGTTCCTACATGAAAAGCAATATCTCCCAGATTTTAAAGCAATCAATATGGTCGACTCAATGCTGACTTGAATTCGACAATGATATAGATACTTCCACCGAACAAATTTCCAAAAAAAGTGTACTGCATCCGTGATTAAAAAGTCATCTGGCTGATATAAGAAGGATGATACCCTGTTAAACGTCAACTGACCATAGAGACGGGGAACCCCCTCAGACCCACCACAAAAATGATAAAGATCTGATTATCAATAAAAAGGACATAAAGTTAATATAAATAAATGTGTGTCATGTGATTTGTGTGTAGTGGGTGGTGTGTATGTGTGTGTGTATGTGTGTGTGTGCGTGTGTGTGTGTTTTTGAGGTCTCCAAGAACTGAAGGGGACGAGGTATAATTAGGATAAAATCCAATAGTAGTCAGATCTCAATTATTTTTTTTTTTATTTTTTAATTAAGAATGTAATCAGGAGTCTATTATTATTATTTCCCATGGAGTTTTCCTGAAAAAAAAACTATAGAAAAACAAATAAAAATAGTGATTTTGTATACAACACTGCAGTATCTTTATGAGTGACTGTGGGTTCGAACCCCACTCAAGGTATTTTTTTTATGATGGGTTCGAACCCCACTCAAGGTATTTTTATGTGTGGTTCGAACCCCACTCAGGGTATTTTTTTAATGAGTGGTTCGAACCCACTCAAGGTATTTTATTTATGATGGGTTCGAACCCCACTCAGGTATTTTTTATGATGGGTTTTCGAACCCACTCAAGGTATTTTTTTTATGAAGTGGGTTCGAACCCCACTCAGGTATTTTTTTATGAGTTGGGTTCGAACCACTCAAGGTGTTTTTTAATGAGTGGGTTCGAACCCACTCAAGGTATTTTTTTTATTGTGTGGATTCGAACCCCACTCAAGGTATTTTTTTTTATGATGGTTCGAAACCCCCTCAAGGTATTTTTTATGTGTGGGTTCGAACCCAACTCAAGGCATTTTTTTAGTTGGGGTTCGAACCCCACTCAAGGTATTTTTTATGTGTGGGGTTCGAACCCCACTCAAGGTATTTTTTATGTTGGGGTTCGAACTCCCACTCAAGGTATTTTTTATGTGTGGGGTTCGAACCCCACTCAGGTATTTTTATGAGTGGGTTCGAACCCCACGCAAGGTATTTTTATGAGTGGTTCGAAGCCCACTCAGGTATTTTTTTTATGTGTGGGTTCGAACCTCACTCAAGGTATTTTTTTATGAGTGGGTTCGAACCCCCTCAAGGTATTTTTTTTTATGAGTGGTTCTGAACCCACCAAGGTATTTTTTATGAGTGGGTTCGAACCCCACTCAAGGTAATTTTTTTATGGTGTGGGTTCGAACCCCACTCAGGTATGTTTTTTTATGAGTGGGTCAAACCCCACTCAAGGTATTTATTATGAGTGGTTTGAAACCCCACTCAAGGTATTTTTTTAGAGTGGGTTCGAACCCCACTCAAGGTATTTTTTTTAAGTGTGGGTACGAACCCCACTCAGGTATTTTTTTATGTGGGTTCGAAACCCACTCAAGGTATTTTTACGCGTGGATTCGAACCACCTCAAGGTATTTTTAAGTGGGGGATTCGAATTCCACTCCAAGGTATTTTTTATGAGTGGGTTCGAACCCCACTCAAGTATTTTTTTGTGTGGGTTCGAACCCCACTCAAGGTTTTTATTATGTGCGGGTTTTCGAAACCCCACTCAAGTTATTTTTTATGTGTGGTTCGAACCCCACTCAAATATTTTTTTATGTGTGGATTCGAACCCACTCAAGTATTTTTTCATATGAGTGGGTTACGAACCCCACTCAAGGTATTTTTTTATTGTGGGTTCGAAACCCCACTCCAGGCATTTTTTTAAGTGTGGGTTCGAACCCCACTCAAGGTATTTTTTATGTGTGGGCGTTCGAACCCCACTCAAGGTATTTTTTTTTATGTGTGGTTCGAACCCAACTCAGGTATTTTTTTATGTGTGGGTCGAACCCCAACATCAAGTATTTTTTACTGTGTGGGTTTCGAACCCACTCATTTATTGAGTGGGTTCGAAACCCCACTCAAGGTATTTTTTATGGTGATTCGAACCCCACTCAAGGTATTTTGTATTAGTTGGGTTCGAAACCCCCACTCAAGTGTATTTTCATGATTGGGTTCGAACCCCACTCAAGTATTTTTATGAGGTGGGTTCGAACCCCTCTCAAGGTAATTTATTAATGAGTGGGTTCGAACCCCATACTCAAGGTATTTTTTTATGAGTGGGTTCGAACCCCACTCAAGTATTTTTTTTTATGACCTTGGTTCGAACCCCACTCAAGGTATTTTTTTTATAACTTGGTTCGAACCCCACTCAAGGTATTTTTTATGAGTAGTTCTACCCCACTCAAGTATTTTTTTATGATGGAATTCGAACCCCCACTCAAGGTATTTTATATGAGTGGGTTCGAACCCCTCCAAGTATATTTTGAGTGGTTCGAACCCCACTCAAGGTATTTTTCATGACTTGGGTTCGAACCCACTCAAATATCTTTTTATGACTTGGTCGAAACCCCCACTCAAGGTATTTTAATGAGTGGTTCGAACCCCACTAAGGTATTTATTTTATGAGTGGAGGTTCGAACCCCCTCAAGGTAATTTTAATGATGGGTTCGAACCCCACTCAAGGATTTTTTGGTGTGTGTTTCGAACCCCACTCAAGTATTTTTTTGTGTGGGTTCCCGAACCCCACTCATGGTATTTTTTTTATGGTGGGTTCCGATCCCCACTCAGGTATTTTTTAAATGAGTGGTTTCGAACCCCACTCAAGGTTTTTTGTTTATGAGGTGGGTTTCGAACCCTCACTCAAGTTTTTTTTTTATGAGTGGGTTTGAACCCCCCTCAAGGTATTTTTTTATGTGTGGGTTCGAACCCCATTCATGTATTTTTTATGAGTGGGTTCGAACCCCACTCAGGTATTTTTTATGAGTGGTTCGAACCCAACTCCAAGGGTTTTTTTATGAGTGGGTTCGAACCCACTGAAGGTTTTTTTTATGAGAGGGTTCGAACCCCATTCAATGGTATTTTTTTGTGGGTTCGAACCCCACTCAAGTATTTTTTGTGAGGGGTTTCGAACCCCACTCAAGGTATTTTTTGTGGTGGGTTCGAACCCACTCAAGGTATTTTTTTTATGAGTGGGTTCGAACCCCACTCAAGGTATTTTTTATGAGTGTGTTCGAACCCCACTCAAGGTATTTTATATGAAGTGGTTCGAACCCACTCAAGGTATTTTTTATGAGTGGGTCGAACCCTACTCAAGGTATGTTTTTATGAAAGGTGGGTTCGAACCCACTCAAGTATATATTTTTATGTGTGGGTTCGAACCCCACTCAAGGAATTTTTTATGAGTGGGTTCGAAGCCACTCAAGGTATTTTTTATTAGTGGTTCGAACCACCACTCAAGGTATTTTTTTATGAGTGGGTTCGAACCCCTCTCAAGGTGTTTTTTGATAGTGGGTTCGAACCCCCCAACTCAAGGTATTTTTTTTATGAGTGGGGTTCGAAACCCCACTCAAGTTATTTTTTGATGACTTGGTTCGGACCAACCACTCAAGGTTCTTTTTTATGACTTGGGATCAACCCCACTCAAGGTATTTTTTTAAGATGGGGTTCGAACCCCACTCAAGTATTTTTTTTATGAGTGGGTTCGAACCCCACTCAGGTTTTTTTTTTGAGTGGGTTCGACCCCACTCAAGTATTTTTTATGAGTGGGTTCGAACTACCACCAAGGTATTTTTTTAGACTTGTTCGAACCCCACTCAGGTATCTTTTTATGACTTGGTTCGAACCCCACTCAAGGTATTTTTTTGACTTGGTTCGAACCCCACTCAAGGTATTTTTTATGACTTGGTTCGAACCCCACTCAAGGTATTTTTTTATGAGTGGGTTCGAACCCCACTTCAAGGTAATTTTTTATGAAGTGGGTTCGAACCCTACTCAAGGTATTTTTTATGAGTGGGTTCGAACCCCACTCAAGGTATTTTTTATGTGTGGGTTCGAACCCCACTCAAGGTATTTTTTATGAGTGGGTTTCGAGAGGCCACTCAAGGTATTTTTTATGAGTGGGTTTTGAACCCCAACTCAAGGTATTTTTTATGATGGGTTCGAACCCCACTCAAGGTGTTTTTGTGTGGGTTCGACCCCACCAATATTTTTATGTGTGTCGAACCCATCAAGGTATTTTTTATTGTGGTCGAACCCCACTAGATTTTTTATGTGGTTCGAACCCCACCAAGATTTTTTTGTGGGTTCGAACCCACTCAGTATTTTTTGTGTGGGTTCGAACCCACCAAGTATTTTATGGTGGTTCGAACCCCCAAGTATTTTTTTGTGGTGGGTCGAACCCCACTAAGGTATTTTTTTATGGTGGTTCGAACCCATCAAGTATTTTTGTGTGGTTCGAACCCCACTCAGGTATTTTATGGGGTCGACCCCACTAGGTATTTTTTTTGGTGGGTTCGACCATCAAGGTTTTTTTATGTGTGGTTCGAACCCCACTAAGTATTTTTTTAGGTGTTCGAACCCCACTCAGGTTTTTTTTTGTGTGGTCGCCCACTCAAGGTATTTTTTTATGTGGGGTTCGAACCCCACTCAAGGTATTTTTTTATGTGTGGGTTCGAACCCCACTCAAGGTATTTTTTTATGTGTGGGTTCGAACCCCACTCAAGGTATTTTTTTATGTGTGGGTTCGAACCCACTCAAGGATTTTTTTATGTGGGTTCGAACCCCACTCAAGGTATTTTTTTATGAGTGGGTTCGAACCCCACTCAAGTATTTTTTTATGTGTGGGTTCGAACCCCACTCAAGGTATTTTTTATGTGTGGGTTCGAACCCCACTCAAGGTATTTTTTATGTGTGGGTTCGAACCCCACTCAAGGTACTTTTTTATGTGTGGGTTCGAACCCCACTCAAGGTATTTTTTATGTGTGGGTTCGAACCCCACTCAAGGTATTTTTTGTGTGGTTCGAACCCCACTCAAGGTATTTTTTTATGTGTGGGTTCGAACCCCACTCAAGGTATTTTTTTATGTGTGGGTTCGAACCCCACTCAAGGTTTTTTTTATGTGTGGGTTCGAACCCCACTCAAGGTATTTTTTTATGAGTGGGTTCGAACCCCACTCAAGGTATTTTTTATGTGTGGGTTCGAACCCCACTCAAGGTATTTTTTTATGAGTGGGTTCGAACCCCACTCAAGGTATTTTTTTATGAGTGGGTTCGAACCCCACTCAAGGTATTTTTTATGAGTGGGTTCGAACCCCACTCAAGTATTTTTTTATGAGTGGGTTCGAACCCCACTCAAGATTTTTTTATGTGTGGATTCGAACCCCACTCAAGGTATTTTTTTATGAGTGGGTTCGAACCCCACTCAAGGTATTTTTTTATGTGTGGGTTCGAACCCAACTCAAGGTATTTTTTTATGTGTGGGTTCGAACCCCACTCAAGGTAATTTTTTATGTGTGGGTTCGAACCCCACTCAAGGTATTTTTTTATGTGTGGGTTCGAACCCCACTCAAGGTATTTTTTTATGAGTGGGTTCGAACCCCACTCAAGGTATTTTTTTATGAGTGGGTTCGAACCCCACTCAAGGTATTTTTTATGAGTGGGTTCGAACCCCACTCAAGGTATTTTTTTATGAGTGGGTTCGAACCCCACTCAAGGTATTTTTTTATGAGTGGGTTCGAACCCCACTCAAGGTATTTTTTTATGAGTGGGTTCGAACCCCACTCAAGGTATTTTTTTTATGAGTGGGGGTTTGAACCCCATCAAGGTATTTTTTATGAGTGGGTTTTAACCCCACTCAAGGTAAATTTTTTTGATGATGGGTTCGAACCCCACTCAAGGTATTTTTTTATGAGTGGGTTTGAACCCCACTCAAGGTAATTTTTTGTGTGTGGGTTCGAACCCCACTCAAGGTATTTTTTATGTGTGGGTTCGAACCCCACTCAAGGTATTTTTTATGGTGGATTCGAACCCCACTCAAGGTATTTTTTAAGTGTGGTTCGAAAACCCCCCCTCAAGGTATTTTTTTATGGTGGGTTCGAACCCCCCTCAAGGTATTTTTTGTGTGGGGTTTTTAACCCCATTAAGGTATTTTTTAGTGTGGGTTCGAACCCCACTCAAGGTTTTTTTATGTTGGAAACGAACCCCACTCAAGAATTTTTTATGTGGGTTCGAACCCCACTCAAGGAAATTTTTTATGGGGGGTTTTGAACCCCACCAAGGATTTTTTTATTGTGGTTTGAACCCCACTCAAGGGATTTTTTTTTGTGTGGGTTCGAACCCCACTCAAGGATTTTTTTTTTTTGGGTTTGAACCCAATCAAGGGATTTTTTTTTTGTGGATTCGAACCCCACTCAAGGTATTTTTTTATGGTGGGTTCAACCCCCCTAAGGATTTTTTATGGTGGGTTCAAAACCCCCCCAAAGTATTTTTTTTTGGTGGGTTTTTAACCCCACTCAAAGGGATTTTTTATGGTGGTTCGAACCCCCCTCAAGGTATTTTTTTTGGTGGTTGAAACCCCCCTCAAGGGATTTTTTTTGTGGTTCGAACCCCACTCAAGAAATTTTTTTTTTGTGGGTTTCGAACCACCAAGGGATTTTTTTTTGGGGTTTGAACCCCACCAAGGTATTTTTTTTGTGGGTTCAACCCCCTCAAAGGGATTTTTTAATTTTTA
>NC_069491.1:24001033-24023770 GCF_026875155.1 Cherax quadricarinatus | reverse complement strand
CCACCATCCACCACCCCCACCCTCCCCCCTTTTCCCCCCATCCCCCCCCTTCCACCCCATTTTACCCCACCATCCACACCTCCACCACACAATTACAAGACGAAATTCAGACAACTTAAAAATAATAATAATAATAATAACAGCAATAATAATAATAAATAATGCAATAACATAATAATAACATTAATAATAATAATAAAAATTTTAATAATAATAATATTAATAAAAAATAATAATAAAATAATAATAATAATAATATTAATTAAAAATTTAATAATAATAATAATAATATATAATAATAATCTACCCAATTCTTGCAAAACAAATCAGTATCCTTAATATTTAAGTAAATATACGGGATGGCACTCTGAGATGAACGAATAAGAAATTATTTTATTATTATTATTATTATTATTATTATTATTATTATTATTATTATTATTATTATTATTATTATTAGCAGTAGTAGTAGTAGTAGTAGTAGTAGTAGTAGTAGTAGTAGTAGTAGTAGTGGTGGTTTGTAGTAGTAGTAGTAGTAATAGTAGTAGTAGTAGTAGTGGTAGTAGTAGTAGTAATAGTAATAATAGTAGTAGTAGTAGTAGTAGTAGTAGTAGTAGTAGTGGTAGTAGTAGTAGTAGTAGTAGTAGTAGTAGTAATAGTGTAGTAGTAGTAGTAGTAGAGGGGGTTTAGTAGTTTAGAAAGTAGTAGTGTAGTGAAACAGTAGTAGTAGTAGTATTAGTAGTAGTAGTGGTAGTAGTAGTAGTAGTAGTAGTGGTAGTAGTGGTGGTGGTGGTAGTAGTATAGTAGTAGTAGTAGTAGTAGTAGTAGTAGTAGTAGTAGTGGTAGTAGTAGTATTAAGTAGAGAGATAACGGCAACAGCAGAAATCCATCCTGAAACAGGTAAAGGAGGAAGCAAAGGTACCAGCCTCCAGGCATCTTGATGGAGGAGAGAGGAAGCAAAGGTACCAGCCTCCAGGCATCTTGATGGAGGAGAGAGGAAGCAAAGGTACCAGCCTCCAGGCATCTTGATGGAGGAGAGAGGAAGCAAAGGTACCAGCCTCCAGGCATCTTGATGGAGGAGAGAGGAAGCAAAGGTACCAGCCTCCAGGCATCTTGATGGAGGAGAGAGGAAGCAAAGGTACCAGCCTCCAGGCATCTTGATGGAGGAGGAGGAAGCAAAGGTTTACCAGCCTCCAGGCATTTTGATGGGGGAAAGAGAGGAAGCAAAGGTACCAGCCTCCAGGCATCTTGTTGGAGGAGAGAGGAAGCAAAGGTACCAGCCTCCAGGCATCTTGATAGAGGAGAGAGGAAGCAAAGGTACAAGCCTCCAGGGCATCTTGATAGAGGAGAGAGGAAGCAAAGGTACCAGCCTCCAGTCATCTTGATAGAGGAGAGAGGAAGCAAAGGTACCAGCCTCCAGTCATCTTGATAGAGGAGAGAGGAAGCAAAGGTACCAACCTCCAGTCATCTTGATAGAGGAGAGAGGAAGCAAAGGTACCAGCCTCCAGGGCATCTTGATAGAGGAGAGAGGAAGCAAAGGTACCAGCCTCCAGGACATCTTGATAGAGGAGAGAGGAAGCAAAGGTACCAGCCTCCAGACATCTTGATAGAGGAGAGAGGAAGCAAAGGTACCAGCCTCCAGGCATCTTGTTGGAGGAGAGAGGAAGCAAAGGTACCAGCCTCCAGGCATCTTGATGGAGGAGAGAGGAAGCAAAGGTACCAGCCTCCAGGCATCTTGTTGGAGGAGAGAGGAAGCAAAGGTACCAGCCTCCAGGCATCTTGATGGAGGAGAGAGGAAGCAAAGGTACCAGCCTCCAGGCATCTTGTTGGAGGAGAGAGGAAGCAAAGGTACCAGCCTCCAGGCATCTTGTTGGAGGAGAGAGGAAGCAAAGGTACCAGCCTCCAGGCATCTTGATGGAGGAGAGAGGAAGCAAAGGTACCAGCCTCCAGGCATCTTGTTGGGGGAAAGGAGAGGAAGCAAAGGTCCCAGCTCCAGGCATTTGATGGAGGAGAGAGGAAGCAAGGTCCAGCCTCCAGGCATCTTGTTGGAGGAGGGGAGGAAGCAAAGGTACCAGCCTCCAGGCATCTTGTTGGAGGAGGAGGAAGCAAAGGTACCGGGCTCCAGACATCTTGATAGAGGAAGGAGAGGAAGAAAAGGTACCAGCCTCCGGGCATTTTGTTGGAGGGAGAGGAAGCAAGGTACCAGCCTCAGGCATCTTGATGGAGGAGAGAGGAAGCAAAGGTACCAGCCTCCAGGCATCTTGTTGGAGGAGAGAGGAAGCAAAGGTACCAGCCTCCAGGCATCTTGATGGAGGAGAGAGGAAGCAAAGGTACCAGCCTCCAGGCATCTTGTTGGAGGAGAGAGGAAGCAAAGGTACCAGCCTCCAGGCATCTTGTTGGAGCAGAGAGGAAAGCAAGGTCCCACCCTCCAGGCATCTTGATGGAGAAGAGAGGGAAAGCAAAGGTACCAGCCTCCGGCATTTTTTGGAGGAGAGAGGAAGCAAAGGTACCAGCCTCCAGGCATCTTGATGGAGGAGAGAGGAAGCAAAGGTACCAGCCTCCAGTCATCTTGATGGAGGAGAGAGGAAGCAAAGGTACCAGCCTCCAGGGCATCTTGATGGAGGAGATGAGGAAGCAAAGGTACCAGCCTCCAGGGCATCTTGTTGGAGGAGGAAGCAAAGGTACCAGCCTTCAGGGCATCTTGATAGAGGAGAGAGGAAGCAAAGGTACCAGCCTCCAGGCATCTTGTTGGAGGAGAGAGGAAGCAAAGGTACCAGCCTCCAGGCATCTTGATGGAGGAGAGAGGAAGCAAAGGTACCAGCCTCCAGGCATCTTATTGGTGGAGAGAGGAAGCAAAGGTACCAGCCTCCAGGCATCTTGATGGAGGAGAGAGGAAGCAAAGGTACCAGCCTCCAGGGCATCTTGATGGAGGAGAGAGGAAGCAAAGGTACCAGCCTCCAGGCATTTTGTTGGAGGAGAGAGGAAGCAAAGGTACCAGCCTCCAGTCATCTTGAGGGAGGAGAGAGGAAGCAAAGGTACCAGCCTCCAGGGCATCTTGTTGGAGGAAGAAGCAAAGGTACCAGCCTCCAGGGCATCTTGATGGAGGAGAGAGGAAGCAAATTTACCAGCCTCCAGGGCATCTTGTTGGAGGAGAGAGGAAGCAAAGGTACCAGCCTCCAGGGCATCTTGATGGAGGAGAGAGGAAGCAAAGGTACCAGCCTCCAGGCATTTTGTTGGAGGAGGAAACAAAGGTACCAGCCTCTAGGGCATCTTGATGGAGGAGAGAGGAAGCAAAGGTAGCAGCCTCCAGGCATCTTGGAGGCACTGCTCTTCTGGCACTATTCTCATTTCACTGCTCTCCTGGCACTGCTCTTCTAGCACTGTTCTCCTGGCACTGTTCTCCGTCCACTGCTCTCCTGGCACTGCTGCAGTCCTAAGTGTTAGTGATGCTGGGTTTTAGAGGGGAGTATATCTCCATCTGATGTGTTATATTGGCACTCAGGGATTTTCCTAGGTGTGTGTGTGTGTTGTGTGTGTGTGTGTGTGTGTGTGTGTGTGTGTGTGTGTGTGTGTGTGGTGGGGTGTGTTTTGTGTGTGTTTTGTGTGTGAGTGTATGTGTGTGTGTGTGTGTGTGCTTATCTATGGTTGCAAGGTCGAATCACAGCTCCTCGCTTTTAATCTTGCTCCTAGCCTTGAGAATCTTTTCCTACCTATTCTTAAAACTGTGCATTCAACTTGCCTCCACTATTTCGTCCTCCATGCCGTCCCACTTTCCACTCTGAAGCTGAAGAAATAATTCCTAACATCCCTGTGACTCATCTATGTCTTTAAATTCCAACTTAGCCCCCATGTACCTATTTCTCGCCTCTTGTCTTCCTTCCTCCTTTCCCATTCGCTGGGGGTTGAACTCCATTTGCCACTTGTCTGAGTAATTCTGCAGTTTTCCCAGGTACTTTATATTCTATCTCTTCTGGTATATCATTTACATATGCCAGAAATAGCACCAGTCCTAATATTGACCCTTGTGGAACACCGAGGTGTTCCACAACAAAATCACAGTAAGCAGGTGATACGCAGTGACATAGGAAAAATATTTTATATAACATAGTTCCGGGAGTATACTGAAAGCGGACGTGTATTATTCCCTGAAAGCGAACGCGTTTTATTCCTGTCAGTCAGGTAGTGGCCAGTACAGGAGCAGATGAGAGATGTGTTTAGTACAGTACGTGTAGGAAGGCAGCTGGGTGAAGCAGTCATGGGTTGGTGTTAGTCTGTCTACAGTATATAAGCCACTTCTTCGCACATATGCTGTATTCTTTTCAAGACTGATTACATCGACTCAAGGCTGAGGGACTGATTACCTCAAACTCCTCCTGTTCTTCAAGATTGTCCTTTGTATGGACTGATGAAGCCACTGTGTGGCGACACGTTTCCTCATTCAAGATACCCAAATATTGCACATGTGTCTAATTTATCAAGTTTTTTAGTGTATTCCATTGGTATTTGTGTTTAAGTGTTCTCATATTTATTTGTAAAGTCCTAGTATCCAGGGGCCTGTATTTTGGAGAGTATTTACCGTTTCCACTGTAGGCTGAGTAGCCTGCAAAAAAAGGGGGGGGAGTGCCATGGCGCCTCCCTGTTCATAAATATTCAGGATATATCACAATATGCAAAACAACAACTGTGAAAAGAAATACTGAGCACTCAAACGTTTTTGTGATTTCTGACATCATCACAGTTCCTTGATAATGTAAGAAATTACGAAAGACATGGATGTTCACAGTTTATATTAACCCTTTGGGGGAATTCCCCATTCAAATCCCAAAATTTTGCCCCTGCCCTTTAATTTTATTTTTTATTGGGGAAACCCGGAGGTTTTTTTTCCCAAAATTTTTTTGAAAAGGGGTTATAACCGGGGGTTTTTTTTAATTTTAAATTTTTCCATAAAAAAGGGAGTATAAAAAAAGGGGGGGGTTTTTTCCCCTTGAAAACCAAGGTTTTTTTTCCTTAAAACCAAAGTAAAAAAAATACGGAGAATAAATTTTTTGTGTTTTGGCTAAAAGTCCCTTGAAAAGGAAGGGGCCAGTGGGTGAAGTTTTTTTTTTTTTATATGTTGTTTTAATAAAATTTCTTCCCACTTCCCCCTTTTTTTTTCTTTACGTTCATTGGACCCCAAGGGTTGGGGAATTGTTTCTCAAACCCCTTTTTCCCTGTTTTCCCCAAATTTTTGGGGGTAGGGAACTGTTTTAAGAAAAATTGTTCCCCCACCTTTCCCTCATTCCCCCTTTCCCCCTTTTTCCCTTTCTTTTTTCCCCTTTTTTTTTTTTCCTTTGGAATTTTTTTTTAAATTTGTTTAATTTAGGAAAAGTCCCCAAAAGGTTCCCCCGTTATTTTGGGTTTTGATTTCTTTTTCCAAACTTTTAAGGGCGATTGGGCCCTAAATAAAAAAGGGGGGGATCCGGCCCCCCTGTTTCCTTAAAAAATTCGGAAAAACCCCAATTATGGGCAAAACAAAAACATAAAAGAAAATTTTATTTGCCCCAAAACTTTTTGGGATTTCCCGGCCCATCTTCACCAAGTTCCGGGAAAAAATTTTTAAGGGAAATTGGGGGAAAACCAAACAGGGTGTTTCAAATTTTTTTTTTTTTCACCCTTGTTATATTTTGTGTTTTAACCCCAAAACTTAGTTTCACTTAACCCTTTTTTTTAAACGGGCAATTACCCCCTTTTAAAAAATTTTGGTTTCCCGGGCCCTAACCGCTTTTCAGGGTTTTCCAAATCTTTTGGGGTAACGGGGCCCAAAACTATTTTTAAAAATTGCCCCCAAAAAAAAAATAGGGCCTTTCCCCCTTTCCTTTATCCTTTCCCTCTTTATCGGGGCCTTTTCACCCCCTTTGGGGCTGTTTCCCTTCTTTTTCTCTTTCACCTTTTTTAAATTTTTTTTGGGGTGTAAACCCCTCTGTTTATTGGGTTTATACGGAAAAATTATTTCCCAAAGGTTTCCCTCCAAAAAAAGTTTTCGGGGTTTTGTTTCAGGGCCCAAAACATAGTTTTTAAGGGCTAGTTTTCCCGGGGAACCAAAACCAAATTTAAACAGGGCTAGTTTTTCCGGGGAACCAAAACTTAGTTATCAGGCTAGTTTCAGGCACCAAAAACATGGGTTATCAGGGCTAGTATTCAGGGACCAAAACATAGTTATCAGGGCTATTATTCAGGGCACCATAAAAAAATTTAACGGGCTAGTATTAAAGGGCCCATAAAATAGTTTTTCAGGGCTATTTTTCGGGGAAACCATAAATAGTTACCCGGGCTAGTATTCAGGGCCCCATAACATATTAAATCAGGGTTAGTTTTCAGGGCACCAAAACCATATTTATCGGGGCTAGTATTCGGGGCACAAATTAGTTATCGGGGTTGTATTCAGGGCCCCTTAAATAGTTACAGGGTTTAAAAATTTTCGGGGCCACCATCCAAAATTTTATCGGGCTAGTATTCAGGGCACCATAACATAGTTATCAGGGCTAGTATTCAGGGCACCATAACATAGTTATCAGGGCTAGTATTCAGGGCACCATAACATAGTTATCAGGGCTAGTATTCAGGGCACCATATCATAGTTATCAGGGCTAGTATTCGGGGCCACCAAAACAAGTTATCGGGGCTAGTATTCAGGGCCCCAATACATAGTTTCAGGGATTGTATTAGGGCAAAAACCAAAATTATCGGGGCTTTAAATTCGGGGCCCACCAAAACATAGTTTTCTCGGGCTAGTTTTTCAGGGCACCATAAATAGTTTTCGGGGCTAGTATTCAGGGCACCAAAACATAGTTTTCAGGGCTATATTCGGGGGCACCATATCAAAGTTATGGGGCTAGAAATTCGGGGCCACCATACATATTATCGGGGCTAGTTTTTCAGGCCCCTTTACTAGTTACCGGGGCTAGTATTCGGGCACCATGCATTTATAGGGCTAGTATTCGGGGCACCATATTTTAGTTTCGGGGTTTGAAACAGGGCACCAAAACATAGTTTCAGGCTAGAAATTCAGGGCACCATAAAAATAGTTTTTGGGGTTTTTAGTATTAAAGGGCCAATAACAAGTTTCGGGGGCTTGTTTTTCAGGGCACCAACATTTTTTCGGGGTTTAGTAATCAGGGAAACCTTTAACATAAAAAACCCGGGTTTGTATTCAGGGCCCATAACATTTTATAGGGGCAAGTATTAAAGGGCCCCAATACAAAGTTTAGGCTGGGATTCGGGCCCCCAAACCATTTTAAACAGGGCTATATTCAGGGCACCATAAAAATATTTAAACAGGGCCTAGTTTTCAGGGCACCTTCATATTTATCAGGGTTTGAAATTCGGGGCACCAAAACATAGTTACCCAGGGCTAGTTTAAGGGCCCATACAAATTTATCAGGGCTAGTATTCAGGCCACCAAAGGGCTTATTTAAACGGGGGCTAGTATTCAGGGCACCAAGCATAGTTTATTAAGGGGCTAGTTTTCAGGGCCCCAATAACATAGTTTTCGGGGCTAGTTTTTCGGGCCCCTATCATTTTTTATTCCTGGGCTAGTATTCAGGGCACCT
Source organism: Cherax quadricarinatus (assembly GCF_026875155.1). Lineage (NCBI taxonomy): Eukaryota > Metazoa > Arthropoda > Malacostraca > Decapoda > Parastacidae > Cherax > Cherax quadricarinatus. The sequence goes on along the minus strand of NC_069491.1, from coordinate 24,016,181 downwards.
TTGAATAGTTACCCGGGCAAAATTCAGGGCACCAAAACAAAATTTATCAGGGCTAGTATTCAGGGCCCCAACTTTAGTTTAGGCAAAAGTTTTTCCGGGCACCATATCATAGTTATCAGGTCTAGTTTTCGGGGCCCCCCAATATCATATTATCGGGGCTATATTCGGGGGCAAAATTACATAGTTATCAGGGTAGTATTCGGGGCCACCTTTAATATTTAAATCGGGCTAGAAATTCAGGGGCACCATACTAGTTATCGGGCTATATTCGGGCCCCTTTAAAAATTTCGGGGAAATTCACCCTTTAAAAATTATTTATTTGGGGAAATTATAAATTTAACTTTTTAACACCTTAAAATTTTAAAATAAAATTAAACCCCTAAAATTTTGGGGTATTAAACCCCCATAAAATTTCCGGGAAATTTTCCCGGGAATTTAATTTTTTCGGGACATTAAATCCAAACCCTTGGTTAAAGGGGAAAGCCAAAAAAAAATTTTAAAATGAAAATTTACGGGCAAAAATGGCCCCTGGTTTATAGTTTTTATTTTGGGTTTTTTGGTTTTGGGGCCCCAAACAAGTTTGGGAAAAATTTTCCCGGGAATCTTTCGGGCTAAATTGGGGGAAAAAAATTTTGGTAGTTTGGCAATAGCTAGTTATGGGGTAAAATTTGGGGGTCCCCTCATGTTTGGGTGTAATCGGGTGTGTTTTTGGGTGAAATGGGGCCCTTTATGATTTTTAGAAATTGGGCCCCCTTTAGTTTGGAGAAATTGGGAAAATTAAAATGTTTGGGGGAAATTTTGGGGCCCAAAGGTTTTATTGGAGTATGGGGCCCAAAAAAGGGTTTTTATAGGGAAAATTTTGGGCCCAAATTATGGTTTGAGTTTTTTGGGCCCAAAAATTTTTTATGGTTTTAGAAATTGGGTTCTAGTTATGGGAGTATTGGGCCCTTTGTTATGTGTATTAAGGGCCCCTTGTTGGGTGATTATTGGGCCCAAAAATTTTTATTGGTGAGAAATGGTGCCATTTATTTAAAAATTAAGGGGGCCTATTTTTTATAATTCCAATTAAATTCCTAATTTAAATTTAAAATTTTTAAAAAAAAATGGGAGTGAAAAAAACCCCCAAAGTTAAGGGGGGCCAAAAAATTTTTTGTAATTAATTTTTCCAGGGTGTTAAAAAATTTGGGCCTTTTTTATGTTTTAGTTTGGTGGGCCAAATGTGGGAAAAATTCCGTGATTTGGAGTAAATTGAGTGTTATTTTTTATTTTAATGGTGCAGTTGTATTTGGAAAAGGTCCATGTTTGTGGGAAATTTCCGGTTTTATGGGGTGGTAATGTCCCAGTTTGGAGTTTTTAAATGGTGCCGTGTATGTGTGAGAAAATGGTGCCAGTGAAAATGTTATTACTGGGCCGGGAGTTGTTTAATTAAACGGCCAGTGAAAGTGTTTTAAAGGGGCCCCAAAGTGTTTGTGTGAAAAGGGGCCCCAGTGTATGTGGGTTAAAGGGGCCCCCAGTGATGTGAAAAAAAATGGGCCAGGAATGTTTTTTAAAGGGCGCCATTGTAGGTGGGTTTAAATGGGCCAGTGTATGTGTGTTTAAATGGGCCTGTGTATGTGTGATTAATGAGCCAGTTTTGGGGGTTGTTTTAAGGGCCCCAGTGTATGTGTGTTTTCTGGCCCCCAGGGGTATGTGTTTTCTGGCCCCCATTGTTTGTGATTACGGGCTCAGTGAAAGTGTGTTTCGGGCGAAATGTATGGGGTTTTTACGGGCCCCAAAAAAATTTTGGATTATTGCCCCAAAGGTATGGGGAATAAGGGCCGGGGTATTTTGTGATTACGGGGCCCCAAAAGGTGGTGGGGTTTTTATGGCCCAGTTATGTGTGATTAAACGGGGCCAGGGAAAGTGGGGTTAAGGGCGCAGTGTTTTGGGTATTTAAGGGCCAAGTGTATGTGTAAATTTTACTGGCACCAGGTATTGTGAAAATGGGCCGTGTATGTGTGAAAATGGGCCGTGTATTGTGGTTAAGGGGCGCCATGTATTGTGTTTAAATGCCCCAGTTAGGGTTTTGATTAATGGTGCCTTATTTTGTGTTTAAAAGGGGCCCCAGGTATGTTTTGTTTAAAGGGCCCAGTGTATGGTTTTTAAAAGGGTCCCAGTGTATGGGGAAAAAAGGGGGCGCCAGTAAATGTGGGGTTTAAGGGCCCCAGTGAAGTGTGATTAAATGCGCCAGTTTATGTGTGATTTGGGCCATTGTATGGGGTAAATTAATGGGCCAGTGTATTGTGATTAGGGCCCCAAAGGTTTGGGGTTTAAAGGGCCCCAAATTTTATGTGGGTTTAGGGGCCCCAGTTATGTGTGTTTAAATGGGCCAGTGTATGTGTGATTAATGACGCCGGGGTTTTATGTGTGATTTAATTGGCGCCCAAAGTCAAATGTAATTAATGGCGCCAGTTTTAGGGTTGTTTTTAAATGACGCCAGGGTTGGGTGTATTTAATGACGCCGGGTTATGTGTGTTTAACTGGGCCATTTAGTGGGTAAATACTGGCGCCAGTGTTTTGTGTGTTTAAATTGTCCCCCAATGTTTGGTGATTAATGAGCCAGTGTTTTGTGATTAATGACGCCAGGGGTTGTGTGTTTAAAGGGCCCGCCAGTGTATGTTTTATTACTGGGCGCCATGATGTTTTGATTACGGCGCCAGTGTTCGAAATCGCTTTTGGAAACCCTTTGAGGGGAAAGGGCTCCCGCAGTAGTTTCCCTGTTTGGGATTGGGGGCTTTTGCGCAGGGGTTGATTTTACTTGGGCCTAGGGGAAACCGTTTTGCGCGTTTTACAATTGAAAGTAAGTTTCCCTCCATCGAGAAACCCTTTACCAACGTTTAAAGGGAAAAAATTTGAGGTTTGCAAAATTTTTGGGAGTTTCCCGGGATTGACCGAGGAAAACAAAAAGATTCGTAGTAGCCCCCTCCTTTTTTTATTTCCCCCTGGTCAAGAAGGGGAAAACGGGTCATTTGGCTAGACAGCAGGGAACAAAGTTGACATAAAGAAGCCGAAAGGAAAGAAAAAAAAACGATGAAGAAAAGAGACTGCGTGGAAACTGTTGTGGAAACTTTAAAATCCATTCTCAGGCTCCCCGCAAAAGTAAGTCATTTACGGGGAAAATCACGAGGGAAAGACAAAAGGAAGGAAAAGGAAAAATTGTTTTGTTGGGGAAACCCAAGTTAGGTTATGGTTTGGGCTTTCTGCTTGAAGGAAGGATTTGGAGACAAATTTTGGGCTTTCCGGGGCTGGGTTTGGAGGATTTTGTTAGCCGTCGGGGAGGGAACCCTTTGAAAGGTAATGGGAGCCCCTATTATCTGTTCATGCTGGGGCAACGATGTGGCAGACGTGGGAGTGAAAAACTATTAGGGGGAAAGGTCAGAAATTTGAAAAAATTTTGGGTAAGGGGGGGAACCCTGTCAAAATGTGGAAATTTTCCCAAAGGAGGGGATTGGGAAAATGAATGGTTGCCCGGGGTTGGGGGGAAAATTGGGAAAATGGAATAAAGGAAATAAAAATGGGGTTTCATTTTGGGGAAATGGGATTTTTTTTTTTTTTTTTTGGTTTGTTTGGGGGGGGGGGGGGGGTTTTTTGGTGGGGGGGGGGGTTTAGATTGGGGATTGGGGGAAAAAATTTTAGGTTTTTATTTAAGGAAATTGGGTTTAGTTAGGGGTTTTGGGAGGAAAAAAGGTAAAAGTTTTAAATTAATTTAGGGTTTTGGGGGTTTATTTGGTGGGGGTTTTTAAAATTTGAAAGGGTTTGGGGGGGATTTTTTGGTTTGTTTTTTATTTTTTTTTAAAAAAAGGTTGGAAGGGAAGGGTTTTGAGGAAAAGGTGGGGGTTTTTCAAGTTTTTTATGCAATTGCCTTTGGGCAAAGGAAAGATACGAGTTAGATTATTGCTAGTGCATAACATTGATTATTTGCCTTAATTGACGTGGTTTAATTAAAAAAGTGGGGGAAAAGCCGCGGAAGTATATTCGGGGTTTTTAAATTTTTTCCAAAATAGAAGAAGTATGGGGAAGGGGGGGGGGTTTGGATTGTATGTCCGAGATCGTTTGGAACTGTTGCAAAAAAAGGGTTTTTAGTCTGAAGAAACTTTCCCAATCTTTTTTGGGATAAAATTTCAGGGGGGGAAATGAAAAATGTTTTGGGATTTGATTTTTCCGCCCCCCAAAATTTTAGATTGGGCCGGGGGGAAAACTACTATGGGGAAATTAAAAAGGGCCCAAAAAGGCACGTTTAATGTATAATTTGGAAAAATTTAATTTTAGTCAGTTGTTTGGGGAATTTTTCTTGACGGGGAATTTTAGAATCATACGACTTCTTAAAAAGTAGTTAAAGGAATTTTTTTTTTGAACATTTTGGACAGAAACAAGGAAAAATTTTAACCTGCAAAAACTTGTTAGGGCAAACAATTTTCCCCTTGAAAATTTTTTTTTAAAAATTTTCCGGAGGAACTGGGGGGGCTTAAGCAAACCAAACAAATAATTTTTTAAAACCCCTTTTTATTAAATTTGGAATTTTAAAAGAAAGGAAAAACCCCGAAAACAGCCCCCCAGATTTTCGTTTGCAGATTACATGGGCTTGAGAAAAATTAACATCTTTTACGGGGATAAGAAGAGAGCTTCATAGGGACATTTTTCGAACACTATCTTCTGCTCAAAAAAAACGTTTATCCCAAAAAAAGGGAAATTTTGGATAAAATTTGAAATGACCCCAAAAATGGATGAAAAAAATTTGGTCAAATTTTCAACTGGGCATAAAAAAGGGAATTTTGGGCCCTTCAAAGGGGTGGGGTCATCTTATAAATTCAGTATATTAAACTTTAAAAAGGGACATTAAAAAGGGGAAAAAAAAAGCAAAAGGGACTTTTAAAATTAAAATTTTCAAGGGATTCAAAAAAACAAACCCCAAAAAGTTTTTCCCAGGTCTAAGAACAAAAATTAGAGATAAAAATTTGGTTTCCCCTTTAAAAAAAAACTTGGGCCCCTTACTGCCCAAAGGAAAAAAAGGGTGCTCCGATTTTAATAATTTTTTTCCCCTTTTTTTTTTCACGGGAAAGACCTAAAAAAATTTTCCATAATTAATTTTTATAGGGGGCGAAGAAGAAAAAATTATGTAAAAACACGTCATTTGTAAAATTTGGTTGTAAAGCAGATAGCCAAACTGAAGAAAAATAAGTCGAAGGGGGGGTTCCTGATGTTTTTTTTTTAAAGGGGGTTTTTAAAGGGAAAGAAAAGGGAAAAGTCTGTGAACATTAATTTAATTTTTTAATTTTTCTTTTCAAACAGGTGTGTTTCTATATGGGAAAGGAGGGCCCAAATGAAATTTCCTATTTTTAAAACAGGGGACAAGTCGTTACCGTCAAATTCGCCCAATAAGCCCGACCTCATTGTAGGGAAATTACTAAGTCAATTTATAGCTGAGATTTTAAGAAGCCCTCTCGTAACATAGCTTTATTAATTTATACCAGCAAGGGGTTCACAAGAGGCCCGGGCTTGTCTAACTAAAATTTTTAACTTTCCCTTTAGTAAAGCTTTTGGGGGCTGTTGACCACGATAAAAAATTTGATAAATTTTTTACTTAGATTTTTGTAAGGCTTTTGATAGAGGGCCGCACCAAAGACTGTTAAAAAAAGTGGCGCTCATGGCATTGGGGGAAAAAGTGGGTTCGTGGATTTGAGTTTGGTCACTGACAGGAAGCGGAGGGGGTCCCCTAAATTTGGGGGTTAAAACCCATTTGGGGTCTGTAACAATGGCGTTCCCAGGGATCAGTCCGGGGCCCCGGGGGTTTTTTAAAATATATCAATTTTCTTGATGAGGGAATTAATTTATATGACCCAAAATTTCCCCATGGGCACAAAGATAGGTTTGGAAAAATTTATTCAAACCCTAAGAGGGTTTTGGAACTTTTAGGGGGAAATTTAAAAAAAACTCTATTTCTTGGTCAGAAAAATGGCGATGCAGTTCAATTTTAGATAAAAAACAAGGTTTGAAGCTTGGGGGTGGCCCTAACCCTTTTACTTTTAAGTTAAATGATGTAGAAAATTAACCCTACAGATTGCGAAAAAGGAAATTTGGGGGGTTTTGGGTCAGCAACCTTTAAAAAAAGACAGCCCAAAGCCCAAACGTACGTAATAAGGCAAATAGGGTTTCTGGGATTTATAAACAAGAAGTGTAAGCCAAAAGAAGTCCAGAGGTCCCTCTGCAGCTTTAAACAAATTTTGTAAGGGCCCCCCCTTTGATTATGCACTCAGTTTACCCCCCCCCCCCCCCCCCGGGGGTTTCCCCTTTTTAAAAATGGACATAAATTCTTGAAAAACATTCAGCGTAGGAGACTTTAAAATTAAAAAATAGGGATTAGAAATTTCCTTTTTGAAGAAAGATTGGAAGACCCCCTTTTGGTTTCATTCCCCCTTGGGTTTTTTTGAAAGAATTTGGGGGGGAAACCCACCAAGTGTTTTTTGGGGGTAGGTTTTAAAAAAAGGGGATTTTTAAAAGGTCTTGGGATTCTCCCCCAAGAGAGAACCCCCGTAAAAGGGTTTTTTTAGATAATTTTTGATTTTGAAAAGGGCATAGGGAAAATATTTTTTGGAAATGGGTAGTTGATGGGGTGGGGCATTCCCCCTAGTTGGGGTTTGTTTTAGGCAGGGGTTTGGGGTTTTTTTTTCAAAATTTAGGTTGGATAAGACATTGTGGGAGGGGTTGGATTTTAGTGGGGGCTTCAATCAGAAACTTATTTCTTGGGTGGCATTGAAAATTTGGGTTGGGGGGAAAGTTTTTTTAGTGGGAAAAATTTTTAAAGGAAATTTCCTATAGGGCCAACAGGCCTTTCCCGCAGTGTTCCTCCCCTTTTTTATGTTCTTTTGTTTTAGGGGTGATTACTGGGGCCGTGTATGGTGATTATCGCTGTGTGTGTTTTATTTACATACAAAGGGCCCAAATTTTTACAGGGGGTTTCATATAATTAGACCCCAAATATAAAACAATATAAACTGAAATTGGGTCATCAATTTTTTAAAAACCTTGTTCTCTATACCCTAGTCAGGCATTTTTCCCATATTTACTTCGTATGGGAAATTTTTTTAATGTAAACCCGTTACCCAAAAAAAACTTAAACCCTACGGGGGCTATTTCCCCTTTAAAAATAAAAACCCCCTAACGGCCAGCGGGAAAAAGTTGGTTTTTTCCAGGCAACCTTGGGTTTAAAACAGAGAAACTGTCTCAACATGTCACGGAAAACCCCCTGGAAAAATTTTTTATGTGATTTTTAAATTTTTTTGGGAAATCTACCCCAATCTTTTTTTATGGGTAAGTGGGTTTTTAAAAAGCCGACGGGTATGAAAAAAGACATTTTTGTCTAAATTTATCAATCTAGTCCCAAAAAGATTTTGCCCGGGTTGGGTGAGAATTTGACATTTCTAACTTTTTACAATCTGGTTTTACGAACTTTGTTAAAATCCCGTGGACAGAATAAATATCCCTTCCTGGATAGTCCGGATAATTAAAGGATGGATAATTATGAAACAGTGACTTGGTTTGAAGGATGGGGGTCGTCCCTCATCTTGAAGGATGGTGCGTCCTCATTTGAAGGAGGGTGGTGGTCCCTCAGCTTGAAGGAGGGTGGTCGGTCCCTCATTTTGAAGGATGGGGGTCGTCCCCATTTTGAAGGATGGGGGTCGTCCCTCAGTCTTGAAGGATGGTGTCGCCCCCTCATCAAAGGATGGGGGTCGGCCCCTCAGTCTTGAAGGATGGGGTCGGTCCCTACCCTGAAGGATGGTGGTGGGTCCCTCAGTCTTAAAGGGAGGGGCGGCCCCTCAGTTTTTAAAGGATGGTGGTGGGTCCCTCAGCTTGAAGGTTGGTGGTGGGGTCCCTCAGTCTTAAGGCGGTGTCGGTCCAATCTTGAAGGATAGTGGTCAGTCCCTCGTCTTGAAGGTGGGGTGGGTCCCTCAGTCTTGAAGGGGGTGGTCACCCTCTTTCTAAAGGGGATGGTGGTCAGCCCCCTCATCTTGAAGGATGGTGGTGGGGTCCCTCATTTTGAAGGAGGGTGGCGGCCCCCTAGTTTTGAAGGATGGTGGTCAGTCCCTCTTTTTGAAGGATGGTGGTCAGTCCCTCATCTTAAAGGATGGGGTCGCCCCTAGTCTTGAAGGATGGGGGCGTCCCTCAGTCTTGAAGGATGGTGATCGGCCCCCTTCTTGAAGGGGTGGTCGGCCCTCAGTCTTAAAAGGAGGGTGGTGGGCCCTCGTCCGAAGGATGGTGGTCGGTTCCCAGTTTGAAGGAGGGGGTCGGCCCTCATCTTGAAGTAGGGGTTCGGTCCCCATTTAAATGATGGTGGTGGGCCCCTCAGTCTTGAAGGACGGTGGCGGTCCCTCAGTCCTGAAGGATGGTGGTCGGTTCCCTCTTAAAGGGATGGTGGCGGTTCCCATCTTGAAGGATAGTGGCCCCTCATTCTGAATATGGTGGCGGTCCCTCATTTTGAATGATGTGGTCGGCCCTCGTCTTGAAGGACGGGGTCGGTCCCTCAGTTTTGAATGATGGGGTCGCCCCCTCTTCTTAAAGACGGGGTCGCCCTCATTTGAATGATGGTGGTCGGCCCCTCGCGGGGAATGGTGGCGGTCCCTCGTCTTGAAGGAGGGTGGTGGTCCCCTCGTCTTGAAGGACGGGGGGTCGGCCCCCTCAGCTTAAGGGGGGTCGGTCCCCTCATTTTGAAGGAGGGTGGTCGGCCCCTCAGCCTGAAGGATGGGGGCGGTCCTCATCTTGAAGGAGGTGGTCGGTCCCTCAGTTTTGAAGGGGGTGGTCGGTCCCTCATCTTGAAGGGAGGTGCAGTCCTATTCTGAATGAGGGTGGTCGTCCCTCAGTCTTAAGGATGGGGGTGTCCCTAGCTTAAAGGATGGGGGTCGGTCCCTCAGTCTTGAAGGAGGGTGGTCGGTCCACAGTCTTGAAGGATGGGGTGGGTCCCTCAGCTTGAAGGATGGGGTCGGTCCCTCAGTCTTGAAGGAGGGTGGGGTCCCTGTTTTTAAAGGTTTTTGGTGGGCCCCTCATCTTAAAGGGACGGTGGTCGTCCCTCAGTTTTAAAGGGATGGTGGTGGCCCCCCTCGTCTTGAAGGATTGGTCGGTTCCTCAGTCTTGAAGGAGGGGGTTGGGTCCCTCAGTTTAAAGGGAGGGGGTTCGGTCCCTCACTTGAAGGATGGTGACGGTCCCTCAGTCTTGAAGGATGGTGGTCGGTCCCTCAGTTTTGAAGGAGGGTGGGGCCCTCATCTTAAAGGAGGGGGGTGGCCCCCTATCTTGAAGGATGGTGGTGGGCCCCCTCAGTCTTGAGGATAGTGGTGGGCCCCTCAGTCTTGAAGGTGGTGCTGACCCCTTCAGTACGGGACATACTGTGCTAGAATAACAGGACAACCACAGATCATATGTAGAATATTGTTCCTGGTATTTCACGCCCATCCCAGACCAAACTTGCAGGTTAATAATCTGCCCAAATGAGGAACTGCTGCTAGTAGCCAAGGTGTCCCCACGCTCGGAAATCAAAATTATTAAATTAACGAGTAAGTAGTATATTTTAAACCAAAGCGGAGATCTTACTGACCATTTTAAAAAAAAACACTTTTACCATTGCCATGAAACAGCTTGGTCCCTGACTTACCCTTTTGACCCCAAGAGTACTTTCCCGATCCCCCGGTTTAAATAGCTTCGTAATGACTTAACTGCGCCTAAAGTTCATAGTTTAAGCACCTCTGCAACTTCTAGCCCTTTTCCTTGAAAATTGCGACAGTTTCATAAAGAGGGGCAAAATTTTGCATGCGATAATGAATTTTGCATGACCTGGGGCCAAAACCACCTGTTTTTTTCCCTTTTTTAGGTCAATAATTTAATTTTTATAAGTTCCTCCTGAAATAATAATAATAATAAAAATAATAATTATTTTATTTTATTATTATTATTAAAATTGTTATTTTATTTTTTTGATATGCATATCTGTGTATGTCCTTTACCTTGAAAAAACAAAACTCTCGGTGTATATGCCTTGAGAATCCATTTTTTCGGGGGTATTACTTTATCCCTCAGAAATCACCCGGTGATATACCCTGAGAAATACCTTCGTTGTAATCCCTTTTGCATAAAAATTCTTATCCTAATTTTCACCACACACACACAACCCCAACCACATAACATTAAAACACACACACACACACACACAAAAAAAATTTAATATAAAAATTTATAATATATATATATACATATTATAATACACACCATACCACATACACACACAAACAACCGCACCCCCACACATATATATACACACACACACACCAACCACAAAACCAACAAAAAGGGCCCCCAAAAAAAAGGGGGGGTAGCTATCACAAAATCCCTTCCCTCCCCTTTCCCCCGGGGCCATTTTCTGTTGTACACCTGCAACTTCGTTAGGAATGGTACAAAATTATAAGTTTCCACAGTGGCGTCCTTGGCACTGTTCTAGTGAGTAGTACCGCTTGCTTAGGAAAAGTTCCCGTAATACCCCTTTAGGTAGATTTTTGGGGGATAGTCACGGGGAGTTGGTGATTTAATTTGCAGTTGTTTTGATTCTGTTGTTGGGGTTTTTTTTTATCGATTTTTTCGTGATTCTGATTATGTTTTGGTTTATTATTGTTGGTATTATTATTATTAATTTTTATTATTATTAATTATTAAAAATTTTATTATTATTTTTTATTATTAAAAATTTATTATTATTTGTTTTGTTGTTTTTTGGGAAGCTCAAACTCGATGGGCCTTTCTTCGGTCAAGGGTTTGGCTCATTCCCCTTCCTTTCGTCCCACAGGGCTTTCCCTCCTGCCACCCCCACAGAGATCCCGGGAACTAGAGCTTTGAGTTTTGGGAAGGGAAAGCTGACTGGAAAAATCGAACCGTGGGGCCCTTTTAAAAAGCCGGGCCAAAGCCCGCTTCCCGGGATTCCATTCCTTTATTTGGTTATCTTGGGCCCCGAGAAAACGGGATTTTTTTTTGGTTGGGGGGTTTTGTATCGTGTTTGTTGGAAGTCCTTTTTAGATAGTCTGTCCCCCAGAGTAAAATATTCAGCTTATGAATTGGTTTTGGTTCAGGTTTACAGGGACTACTTATGGCACAAATTTTGTATAAGTAAAAATCTCTAGTAGTCCGGGTTTAAGCGCTCTAGATGTTATTCAGGGTCATACTGGGGTAGTTTTAAGCTCCTAGATAGAAAGTTCAGGGTCACTACAGGGGTATTTTAAATCCCTGATGTATACTTCGGGGCATGATGGGGGAAAATTTAAACTCCCCAGATGTTACTTCAGGGTCACTAAGGGGTGTTGAGCCCCCAAAGTTACTTCAGGGGCAATAGATGGGTATTAGAGTCCCCCGAAGATATTCAGGGGCACTACATGGGAGTTGAAATCCCTAATAGTATAATGGAGGTTCCTGTTTAAAATTGTTCCAGTCTCTAGACATGATTCATTGTGTGTGTTGAAGGGGGGGATGGTAAAAAGTTTGGGGAAGCGGGGTAAAGGAAATGGTGAGGAGTGCTTTTTTTATTTATTAGTGTGTTGGTTGTTTGTGTGTGTTGTGGTGTTTGTGTGGGGTTTGTGTGTGTGTGGTGGCTTGCTCACCATATGTGGGTTTCGGGGACGTTTACTTCCCTGGTCCCCCCCTCTTCGCTAATCGCTACTGGCCCCTCTTTCCCCCTCCCCGGGGAGCCTTTTCGTGTGTGTGGTTTTGGGGTGTGCGGGAAAAAATACAGGAAATCAGACACCACAGCACTGTGTGAAGCAAAAAAAGGTGATTGCAAATAGGTAATAAACACACAACAACAACCCAACACACACACCACACACACACAACACACACCACATTCCATTTTTTGTGGGAAACAAAGAGATTCACACAGTATGAGAGCCCCAACCAGGAGCCCATTTCACAGATAAGGAGGAGTAAAAGGGTATGGTGGGTTTAAAGGGCATGATGGGGCAGACTATTTGGGATGGCTGGTGGAGGGGCAAGATGGAGGGGGTTTGAGGAGGGGTAAAGGGAGTATAACTGGGGCAGGGAAAAAGCTACTGGGTCGGGTCACGCAACCAAACAACAAAAACAACCGAGGCAAAAACGCAACAAATAATAACATCAACGAACCCACACCAGCCTTTAAAAACCGTCCTTGTTGGACCTTTAAAGATGTGTCAACTGTATTAGAGTCTTTAAAGGTCTGTCAGCTGTTTATTCCCTTAAGGTTTTTTAATTCTCTCTCCTCTCCCCTCCCCCTCCCCTCCCTCTCTCTCTCTCTCTCTCTTCCCCTCTCCCCTTTTCCCCTCTCTCGTCCCTTCTACAAAGTAATTCGGGAACAGATCCTTCTGCCCTTCAGCAATTTTGTTCCCCTTCCTTCCCCCCCCCTTCCTTCCTTCCTTCCTTCCTCCCCTTTCCTCCCCCCTCCCCTTTCCCCCCTCCCCCTTCTTCCCCCTCCTCCCTCCCTTTCCCCTTCCCTTTCCTTCCCTTCCCCCCTTCCTCCCCCCTCCCTTCCCTTCCTCCCCTTCCTCCCCTTCCTCCCCCCCCTCCTCCTCCTTCCCTTTCCCTTTCCTCCTTCCCCCTTTCCTTCCCCCCTTCCCTTCCTTTCCCTTTCCCTTTCCTTTCCTCCCTTCCTTCCTTCCTTCCTCCTTTCCTTTCCTTCCTCCCTTCCCTCCTCCTTCCTTTCCCCCCTTCCTTCCTTCCTCCTCCCCTTTCCCTTTTTTTCCCCCTTCCTTCCCCCTTTTTCCCTTTCCCTTCCTTCCTTCCTTTTTTCCCTTTTTCCCCCCTCCCTTTCCTTCCCCCCTTTTCCTTCCCCCCTTTTCCCCCCTCCCTTTTTCTTTTTTTACCATTAAAAAAATTTTTTCCCTTCCCTTTCCGCTTCTTTCTCTTTCCCCTTAAATTTTTTTTTCCCTTATTTTATCTTCAATTTCCTTCTTATTTTTCGTCTTTCTTTTTTTTCCTATTTCATTTTCCCCCTTTTTTTTTTTAAATTTTTTTTTTTTACCCCCCCCCCCCTTTCCCTTTTTTTTTCCTTTCCCTTTTTTTTACTCTCCTCCTTATGCTCTTCTGTTGAAAGTAATAATTATTTTTTTTTTCATATTCCCTGTGGAAAAAGAGAGAGAGAGAGAGAAGAGAGAGAGAGAGAGAGAGAGAGAGAAGAGGAGAGAAGAGAAAAGAGAGAGAGCTGATGTAGGTAAAAGCTCTTATGAAATAAATTAAAAAACCCCCAAACCTAAGCTTGTAGAACCTTTTGGTTGTGAGAAGGGGAGGGAGAGAGAGAAAAAGAGAGAGAGAGAGAGAGAGAGAAGAGAGAGAGACGCTCTTTTTGTTGGGTTTCTGTCTATTAGGGGGCTTTCAAACCGCCTCGTAGTGCCCCCAAAACTACCCAGTTTTGGGGGATATAAATCCATTATCCCCGAGTGATGCTATACCCACCTCCCGCCCCTTTTTTCCCTTTCCCCCTTAACCCCCCAACCAGTGAAGAGGGGGGGCGAGGAGCTATGACTCGACCCCTGCAAGCACATTAGGTGAGTATAAAACCGTTTACCCCCCCCCTAAATTTTTCTCTATAACGATGTCTTAAAAATTTCATCAAGTGAAGTGTATAAACAAAAGAAAAACACCGAGAGGTGATTTCCCCAGTGATATCATGAGTTAAAAAACATTTTTTAAGTATTAAAAATTCTTGACCGGGGGGTTTTCAGGGGAATGCAGCCTTAAAAGCCCTCGTGTATAGATAGGTTTTAAACCCCCCTTAAAACTCTGCGGTGTACGGAGAACCCGTGAGTTGAGTAGTTATGTATTTTTAACGCACCGGGGAATACCGGGATAACTTTCTGCGGTTCTTGTGGTGGCTACCGGGATAAATTACGGGATCTTGTGGTGGGTACCGGGGTAACTTTTTTGTGGGAATTTTTTGGGGCTACCAGGGTAACTTACGGGGGATTAGTGGAAACTACGCCCTTGGGTACTTTCTTGTACTACGCACCACGTTTTTAAAGGAATTTAAATTTAAATGATTTCATAAAAAAAAATAAAATAATAATAAAAATAATAATAAAATAATAATAATAATATCTTTTATTTACTACCAGTACATGTACAATTAACAGACAAGCTCACACCAAAGCAAACACTATATACAAAGACACTTGTTATCTAAGAATTTTCCCCGGGAATTAGGTCAGTTTTGCCCCGGAACAGGGTTGGGGAAGGGGTTTTAAAAACAAAGCAAACCACATCATTCCACCCCCAACAACAACACAACCATTCTCTCCCACCACCACCCCCCCCCACCACCACCCAGGGTCATAAGGCTCCTTTGACCTCTTCCCCCACCAGGGGAAAATATTTTAAAACTAAACTAAGAATTAAAGTACAAGGGTTTCTAGGCATAATTCTAGCTTATATTTAAAACTAGGCTTTATTATTCTAGGGTTTATTAATTCTAGGGTTATATTTTTCTAGGCTTAAAATTATTCTAGGCTTTTTTTATTTAGGTTTTTATTATTCTAGGCTTAATTTTTTCTAGGCTTATTTATTCTAGGCTTAGTTATTCTAGCTTTTTATTTAGGGTTAATTTCTAGGCATTATTATTCAGGATATATTCTAGGCATTATTATTCTAATATATTTTAGGGATATATTATTTTTGGTAATATTATTTAGGGTATATTTTAGGCTATTTTTTTAGGGAGTTTCTAGCATATTTTATTCAGGGAAAAATTTAGGATTTTAAATTTTTCTAGGGATAAATTTTTTTCTACATATTTTTAGGGATAAAAAATTAATTTTAGGGATATTAAATTTTTTCCCAAATATATTATTTTTTTGTATATATTATTCAAGGGATATATTATTTTAGGCATATATTATTTTAGGCAAAATTTTTTTAGGTATATATTTAAGTATATATTATTTAGGGATAACAGGCAAATTTTTTAGGGGTATATCTTGAGGAAATACACCAATTGGTATATATATCAGGTATATAACAGGTATATTCAAAATAATGTATTTTTCACACAAATTAATTTTGTTCAATGCGCATAAGTTATTTCACTTTTTTTTTTCTTTTAATTATGTTTTTTTCA
>NC_069491.1:23969934-24000533 GCF_026875155.1 Cherax quadricarinatus | reverse complement strand
TGATGAGTACGGTGTTGATGAGCACGGTGTTGATGAGCACGGTGTTGATGAGCACGGTGTTGATGAGCACGGTGTTGATGAGCACGGTGTTGATGAGCACGGTGTTGATGAGCACGGTGTTGATGAGCACGGTGTTGATGAGTACGGTGTTGATGAGCACGGTGTTGATGAGCACGGTGTTGATGAGTACAGTGTTGATGAGCACGGTGTTGATGAGCACGGTGTTGATGAGCACGGTGTTGATGAGCACGGTGTTGATGAGCACGGTGTTGATGAGCACGGTGTTGATGAGCACGGTGTTGATGAGCACGGTGTTGATGAGCACGGTGTTGATGAGCACGGTGTTGATGAGCACGGTGTTGATGAGCACGGTGTTGATGAGCACGGTGTTGATGTGCACGGTGTTGATGAGCACGGTGTTGATGAGCACGGTGTTGATGAGCACGGTGTTGATGAGCACGGTGTTGATGATCACGGTGTTGATGATCACGGTGTTGATGAGCACGGTGTTGATGAGTCACGGTGTTGATGAGCACGGTGTTGATGATCACGGTGTTGATGAGCACGGTGTTGATGAGCACGGTGTTGATGAGCACGGTGTTGATGAGCACGGTGTTGATGAGCACGGTGTTGATGAGCACGGTGTTGATGAGCACGGTGTTGATGAGCACGGTGTTGATGAGCACGGTGTTGATGAGCACGGTGTTGATGAGCACGGTGTTGATGAGCACGGTGTTGATGAGCACGGTGTTGATGAGCACGGTGTTGATGAGCACGGTGTTGATGAGCACGGTGTTGATGAGCACGGTGTTGATGAGCTACGTGTTGATGAGCACGGTGTTGATGAGCACGGTGTTGATGAGCACGGTGTTGATGAACGTGTTGATGAGACGGGTTGTGTGAGCCGGTGTTGATGACACGGTGTTGATGAGTACGGTGTTGATGAGCACGTGTTGTGATACGTGTGATGACACGGTTTTGGGTTGATGAGCACGGTGTTGATGGCACGTGTTGATGAGACGGTGTTGATGACACGGTGTTGATGAACGGTGTTGATGATACGGTGTTGATGAGCACGGTGTTGTGAGCACGTTTGATGAGTACGGTTGATGAGCACGTGTTGATGAGCACGGTTTATGTTGATGAGACGGTGTTGATGATACGGTGTTGATGAGTACGGTGTTGATGAGCACGGTGTTGATGAGCACGGTGTTGATGAGCACGGTGTTGATGAGCACGGTGTTGATGAGTACGGTGTTGATGATCACGGTGTTGATGAGCACGGTGTTGATGAGTACGGTGTTGATGATCACGGTGTTGATGAGCACGGTGTTGATGAGTACGGTGTTGATGATCACGGTGTTGATGAGCACGGTGTTGATGCGTACAGTGTTGATGGGGAAGTACTGTGTTGATGAGTACGGTGTTGATGAGCATGGTGTTGATGATCACGGTGTTGATGATCACGGTGTTGATGATCACGGTGTTGATGAGCACGGTGTTGATGATCACGGTGTTGATGAGCACGGTGTTGATGAGTACGGTGTTGATGAGTACGGTGTTGATGAGCACGGTGTTGATAATGCACGGTTGATTGAAGGTCGGTGTTTATGTAGTATGGGTTGATGAGTACGGGTGTTGATGTGCCACGGTGTTGATGAGCACGGTTGATGATGAGTACGGTGTTGATGTGCACGGTGTTGTGAGACGGTTGTTGAGGAGTACGGTGATGTTGATGAGTACTGTTGTTGATGAGTCGGTGTGGATGAGCACGGTGTTTGATGAGAACGGGTTGATTAGTACGGTGTTGATGAGAACGGTGTTGATGAGCACGGTGTGTTGTTTATGAGCACGGAGTTGATGAGTACGGTGTTGATGAGCACGGTGTTGTTGATGTGCACAGGTGTTGATGAGCACGGTGTTGATGAGCTCAGTGTGATTGAGCACGGTGTTGTATGAGCACGGTGTTGATGAGTACGGTGTTGGATGAGCACGGTGTTGATGAGCACGGTGTTGATGAGTACGGTGTTGATGAGTACGGTGTTGATTAGCACGGTGCTGATGAGCACGGTGTTGATGAGTACTGGTTGTTGTGAGTACGGTGTGATGTAGCACACTGTTGATGAGCACGGTGTTGATGAGTACGGTGTTGATGAGTTTACAGTGTTGATGAGACACGGTGTTGATGAGCATTGGTGTTGATGAGCACGGTGATGATGAGTCGGTGGTGATGAGTACGGTGTTGATGAGTACGGTGTTGATGACGCCCGGTGTTGATGGAGCACGGTGTTGATGAAGCACCCCCGGTGTGTGAGCACGGTGTTGATGAGCACGGTGTTGATGAGCACGGTGTTGATGAGCCGGTGTTGATGAGCACGGTGTGTTGAATGAGTACGGGGTGTGACCACGGTTGTTGATGAGCACGGTTGTTGATGAGCACGGTGGTTGATGAGCACGGTGTTGATGAGCACGGGTTGTTGAGCACGGTGTTGATGAGCAAGGTGAGATGAGCACTGTGTTGAAGTAGCACGGTGTTGATGAGCCTGTGTTGATGAGCTTGTGTTGATGTTCACGGTGTGATAGATCACGGTGTTGATGATCACGGTGTGATTATCCACGTGTGTTGATGATTTTCGGTGTTGATGATCACGGTGGTTGATGATCACGGTGTTGATGATCACGGAGGTGATGATCACTGTGTTGACTGAATCTCGGTGTGATGATCACGGTGTTGATGAGCACGGTGTTGAGATCACGGTGTTGATTGAGTGGTGTGATGAGCCCGGTGTTGATGATCACGGTGTTGTGATCACGGTGTTGTGAATCCACGGTGTTGGATGAGCATGGTGTTGATGAGTACGGTGTTGATGAGTACGGTGTTGATGAGCATGGTGTTGATGAGCATGGTGTTGATGAGTACGGTGTTGATGAGCACGGTGTTTGATGTGCATGGTGTGATGGCATGGTTGTGTTGATGAGTCTCGGTGTTGATGGTCGTTGTTGATGAGTAGGGTGTTGCTGAGGCTTGGTGTTGATGATCCGGTGTTGATGATCACGGGTTGATGATCACGGTGTTGTTGGGAGTACGGTGTTGATGATCACGGATGTGATGATGCACGGTGTTGAGAGTACGGTGTTGAATGATCACGGTGTTGATGAGACGGTGTTGATGAGTAGGTGTTGATGATCACGGTGTTGATGATCACGGTGTTGATGATCATCGGTGTGAATGATCTACGGTGTGTTGATGGCACGGTGTTGATCACGGTGTTGATGATCCCGGTGTTGTGATTACGGTGTTGATGAGCACGGTGTTGATGAGAACGGTGTGATGTGATCACCGGGTGTTGATGATCACGGTGTTGATGAGCACGGTGTTGATGATCACGGTGTTGATGAGCATGGTGTTGATGAGCATGGTGTTGATGAGTACGGTGTTGATGATCACGGTGTTGATGAGCACGGTGTTGATGAGTACGGTGTTGATGATCACGGTGTTGATAAGCACGCGGTGTTGGAAGAGTTACGGTGTTGATGATCACGGTGTTGATGAGCACGGTGTTGATGAGTACGGTGTTGATGATCACGGTGTTGATGAGCACGGTGTTGATGAGTACAGTGTTGATGAGTACGGTGTTGATGAGTAGGGTGTTGATGAGCATGGTGTTGATGATCACGGTGTTGATGATCACGGTGTTGATGATCACGGTGTTGATGAGTACGGTGTTGATGATCACGGTGTTGATGAGCACGGTGTTGATGAGTACGATGGTTGATGAGTACGGTGGTTGATGAGAACGGTGTGAGAGCACGGTGTTGATGAGCACGGTGTTGATGGTTACGGTGTTTGATGCGTACGGTGTTGCGAGCACGGTGTTAGATGAGCACGGTGTTTGGTTGATGAGTACGGTGTTGATGAGCACGGTGTTCATGAGCACGGTGTTGATGAGTACGGTGTTGATGAGCACGGTGTTGATGAGCACGGTGTTGATGAGTACGGTGTTGATGAGCACGGTGTTGATGAGCACGGGGTTGATGAGTAAGGTGTTGATGAGCACGGTGTTGATGAGCACGGTGTTGATGAGTACGGTGTTGATGTGTACGGTGTTGATGAGCACGGTGTTGATGAGCACGGTGTTGATGAGTACGGTGTTGATGAGCACGGTGTTGATGAGCATTGTGTTGATGAGCACGGTGTTGATGAGCACAGTGTTGATGAGCTGGTTGTTGATGCGCACGGTGTTGAATGAGCTTGTGTTGAAGAGCATGGTGTTGATGTGCCCGGAGTTGATGAGCACGTGTAGGAGGCGACGTGATGATGAGTACGGTGTTCGATGAGCACGGTTGTTGATGAGATTGTGTTGATGAGCATGGTCGTGTTGATGAGATGGTGTTGATGAGCACGGTGTTGATGAGCACGGTGTTGATGAGCACGAGGTTGATGTGCACTGTGTTGATGAGCATTGTGTTGATGAGCACGGTTGTTGCATGAGCACGGTGTTGATGAGGCACGGTGTTGATGAGCACTGTGTTGATGAGCACGGTGTTGATGAGCACGATGTTGATGAGCATTGTGTTGATGAGCATGGTGGTGATGAGCATGTGTTGATATGAGCAACGGTGTTGTAAGCACAGTGATAATGAGCACGCTGTTTGATGAGCACGGTGGTGTTATGAGCACGGTGCTGATGAGCACGGTGATGATGAGCACGGGGTTGATGAGCACGGTGTTTGTTGTGCACTTGTTGTTGATGAGACGGTGTTGCTGAGCACGGTGTTTGATGAGCATTGTGTTGATGAGCATGGTGTTGATGAGGCATGGTGTTGTGAGCACGGTATGTGAGCACGGTGTTGATGAGCACGGTGTTGATGAGCACGGTGTTGATGAGCACGGTGTTGATGAGCACGGTGTTGATGAGCCCACCGTGTTGATGAGCACGGTGAGATGAGCACGGTGTTGATGGAGCACGGTGGTGATGAGCACGGTGATTGATGAGCACGGTTGTGAGGTACGGTGTTGATGAGCACGGTGTTGATGAGCACGGGGTTGTTTGAGCACGGTGTTGATGAGCTCGGATGTTGATGAGCCACGTGTTGACTGCGTACGGTGTTGATGAGCACGGTGTTGATGAGCACGTGTGATGAGCCACTGTGTTGATGAGCAGTGTTTTGATGAGCATGCTGTTTGATGCGCACGTGTTGATGTGCACGGTGTTGATGAGCACGGTGTTGATGAGCACGGTGTTGATGAGCACGGTGTTGATGAGCACGGTGTTGATGAGTACGGTGTTGATGAGCACGGTGATGATGAGCACGTGTTTGATGAGCACGGTTGATGAGCCACGCGTGTTGATGAGACGGTGTTGATGAGCACGGTGTTGATGAGCACGGTGTTGATGAGCATTGTGTTGATGAGCATGGTGTTGATGAGCATGGTGTTGATGAGCACGGTGTTGATGAGCACGGTGTTGATGAGCACGGTGTTGATGAGCCTCTGTGTGATGAGCCATTGTTTTGATGAGCTGCTGTTGATGAGCCCGGTTGTTGATGAGCACGGTGTTGATGATCCACTGTGTTGATGAGCACGGTGTTGATGAGCACGGTGTTGATGAGCATTGTGTTGATGAGCATGGTGTTGATGAGCATGGTGTTGATGAGCACGGTGTTTGAAGAGCACGGTGGTGCTAATGAGCCGGTGTTGATGAGGCACGGTGTTGCTGAGCACGGTGTTGATGATACGGAGCTGATGATCATGTGTTTGTGATTCACGGTGTTGTGTCACGTTGTTGTGAGACGGTGGTGTTGATCACGGTTGTTGATGAGCATGGGTTGATGAGCACGGTGTTGCTGATCACGGTGTGATGATCAGGTGTTGATGATCACGGTGTTTGATGCGCATGTGTGATGAGATGGTGTGTGATGAGTACTGTGTTGATTGAGCACGGTGTTGATGAGCATGGTGTTGATGAGTACGGTGTTGATGATCACGGTGTTGATTAGCACGGTGTTGATGAGTACGGTGTTGATGATCACGGTGTTGATGAGCACGGTGTTGATGAGTACGGTTTTTGCTGATCACGGTGTTGATGAGCGCGTTGTTGATGAGACGTGTTGATGATCACGGTGTTGATGAGCACGGTGTTGATGAGTACAGTGTTGATGAGTACGGTGTTGATGAGTAGGGTGTTGATGAGCATGGTGTTGATGATCACGGTGTTGATGATCACGGTGTTGATGATCACGGTGTTGATGAGTACGGTGTTGATGATCACGGTGTTGATGAGCACGGTGTTGATGAGTATGATGTTGAACAGTACGGTGTTGATGAGCACGGTGTTGATGAGCACGGTGTTGATGAGCACGGTGTTGATGAGTACGGTGTTGATGAGTACGGTGTTGATGAGCACGGTGTTGATGAGCACGGTGTTGATGAGTACGGTGTTGATGAGCACGGTGTTGATGAGCACGGTGTTGATGAGTACGGTGTTGATGAGCACGGTGTTGATGAGCACGGTGTTGATGAGTTCGGTGTTGATGAGCACGGTGTTGATGCGCACGGTTGTTGATGAGTACGGTGTTGTGAGCACGGTGTTGATGAGCACGGTGTTGATGAGTCGGTTTGGATGAGTACGGTGTTGATGGTGCACGGTGTTGCTGAGAGGTGTTGGATGGGACTCGGGTGTTGATGAGGCACGGTTTTGATAATGGAGCCTCGGTGTTGATGAGCTAGGTGTTGATGAGCACAGGTGTTGATGAGACGGTGTTGCTGAGCACGGTGTGATGAGTACGGTGTTGTTGATGAGTCATCAGTGTTATGAGTACGGTTGTTGAAGGAGTACGGTTGTTGATGAGCATGGTGTTGATGAGCATGTGTTGTTGATGAGTCGGTGTTGATGAGCACGGTGTTGATGAAGCATGGTGTGATGAAGCATGGTAGTTGTTGGTACGGTGTTGTGAGCACGGAGTTGAATGAGCTTGGCCGTTGAGATTGAGTGCGGTGTTGATGATCCCGGTGTTGATGAGCACGGTGTTGATGAGTAGTGGTTGATGATCACGGTGTTGATGAGCACGGTGGTGATGAGTACGGTGTTGTGTCACGGGTTGATGAGACGGTGTTGATGAGTACGTGTTGGATGATCACGGTGTGATGGCTCGTGTTTGATGAGTACGGGTTGATGATTCACGGTGTTGATGAGCACGGTGTTGATTTAGTCCAGTGTTGATGAGTACGTGGACGGTTTGGTGAGTTACGGTGTTGATGAGCATGGTGTTGATGAGCATGGTGTGTTGATGAGCACGGTGTTGATGGTACGGTTGTTGATGAGACAGTGTGTGATGAGTACGGTGTTGATGAGTACTGGTGTTGATGAGCATGGTGTTGATGAGCATGGTGTTGATGAGTACGGTGTTGATGAGCACGGTGTTGATGAGCATGGTGTTGATGAGCATGGGGTTGATTGAGTACGGTGGTTATGTGCTCGGTTGTTGATGAGATGGTGTTGATGAGTGTCGGTGATGATGATACGGTGTTGATGAGCCACGGTGTTGACTGAGTACTGTGTTGATTGATACGGGTTGATTGAGCACGTGTGTTGATGAGTACGGTGTTGATGATCACGGTGTTGATGAGCACGGTGTTGATGAGTACGGTGTTGATGATCACGGTGTTGATGAGCACGGTGTTGATGAGTACAGTGTTGATGAGTACGGTGTTGATGAGTAGGGTGTTGATGAGCATGGTGTTGATGATCACGGTGTTGATGATCCGGTTGTTGATGATCACGGTGTTGATGAGCACGGTGTTGATGATCACGGTGTTGATGAGCACGGTGTTGATGAGTACGATGTTGATGAGTACGGTGTTGATGAGCACGGTGTTGATAAGCACGGTGTTGAAGAGTACGGTGTTTATGAGTATGGTGTTGATGAGTACGGTGTTGATGAGCACGGTGTTGATGAGCACGGTGTTGATGAGTACGGTGTTGATGAGCACGGTGTTGATGAGCACGGTGTTGATGAGTACGGTGTTGATGAGTACGGTGTTGATGAGTACGGTGTTGATGAGCACGGTGTTGATGAGCACGGTGTTGATGGATGTACCGGTTGTTGATGAGTACGGTGTTCGATGTGCACGGTGTGTAGATGAGCACGGGTTGATGGAGTACGGGTTGTTGATGAGCACGGTGTAGTGAGCACGGTGTTGATGAGCACGGTGTTGATGAGCACCGTGTTGATGAGGCACGGTGTTGATGAGCTCGGTTTGTTGATGAGTACGGTGTGATGGCACGGTGTTGATGAGCACGGTGTTGAGATACGGTGTTGATGAGTTCCGGGTTGTTTAGCCGGTGTGATGGAGCACGGTGTTGATTGAGTACGGTGTTGATGAGTACGGTGGTGAGCGACACAATGTTGATGAGCACGGTGTGATGAGTACGGTGTTGATGAGTCAAGTGTTGATGAGCACGGGTGTTTGATGAGCATGGTGTTGATGAGCACGGTTGTTGTGAGTACGGTTGGGGATGATTACGGTGTAGTGTTGATGGTTCGGTGTGATGAGCACGGTGTTGATGAGCACGGTGTTGATGAGCACTGGAGTTGATTGAGCACGGTTTGTTGATGAGCACGTGGTTGATGAGGCACGGTGTTGATAGCCGGTTGTTGATGAGCACGGTGTTGATGAGTACGGTGTTGATGAGCACGGTGTTGATGAGCACGGTGTTGATGAGCACGGTGTTGATGAGCACGGTGTTGAGGAGCACGGTGTTGATGAGCACGGTGTTGATGAGCACGGTGTTGATGAGCACTGTGTTGATGAGCACGGTGTTGATGCGGCACGGTATTGTTGATGAAGCATTGAGTTGAGGAGCATGGTGTTGATGAGCACGGTGTGATGAGCTCGGTGATTGAGGAGCTCGGTGTGATGAGTACGGTAGTTGATGAGCACGGTGTTGATGAGCATTGTGTTGATGAGCACGGTGTTGATGAGCATGGTGTTGATGAGCACGGTGTTGATGAGCACGGTGTTGATGAGCACGGTGTTGATGAGCACTGTGTTGATGAGCATTGTGTTGATGAGCATGGTGTTGATGAGCACGGTGTTGACGAGCACGGTGTTGATGAGCACTGTGTTGATGAGCACGGTGTTGATGAGCACGATGTTGATGAGCATAGTGTTGATGAGCATGGTGTTGATGAGCATGGTATTGATGAGCACGGTGTTGATGAGCACGGTGATAATGAGCACGGTGTTGATGAGCACGGTGTTGATGAGCACGGTGTTGATGAGCACGGTGTTGATGAGCACGGTGTTGATGAGCACGGTGTTGATGAGCACTGTGTTGATGAGCACGGTGTTGATGAGCACGGGGTGATGAGCTTTGTGTTTGATGAGCATGTACGTTGATGAGCATGGTGATGTTGAGCACGGTGTAATGAGCCGGATGTTGATGAGCACGGTGTTGATGAAGCACGGTGTTGGTGATGAGCCCCTCGTGTTGATGAGCCGGGTTGAGGAGCACGGAGTTGATGGCACGGTGTTGATGAGCACGGTGTGATGAGCAACGGTGTTGATTGAGCACGGTGTTGTGGAGTACGGTGTTGATGAGAGGTGTTGATGAGCACGGTGTTGATGAGCACGGTGATGATGAGCACGGTGTTGATGAGCACGGTGTTGATGAGCACGGTGTTGATGAGCACGGTGTTGATGAGCACGGTGTTGATGAGCACGGTGTTGATGAGCACGGTGTTGATGAGCATCTTTGTGATGAGCACGGTGTTGATGAGCACGGTGTTGATGAGCATTGTGTTGATGAGCATGGTGTTGATGAGCACGGTGTTGATGAGCACGGTGTTGATGAGCACGGTGTTGATGAGCACTGTGTTGATGAGCATTGTGTTGATGAGCATGCTGTTGATGAGCACGGTGTTGATGAGCACGGTGTTGATGAGCACGGTGTTGATGAGCACGGTGGTGGATGAGAAACGGTTGTTGATGAGCATCGGTTGTTGATGAGCACGGTTGTTGAATGAGCACGGTGATGATGAGCTCGGTTGTTGTAATGTGCTACGGTGTTGATGAGCACGGTGTTGGATGGAGCACTGTTGTTGAGAGCCACGGTGTTGATGAAGCACGTGTTTGATTTGAGCATTGTGTTGATGAGCATGGTGTTGATGAGCACGGTGTTGATGAGCACGGTGTTGATGAGCACGGTGTTGATGAGTACGGTGTTGATGAGCACGGTGTTGATGAGCACGGTGTTGATGAGCACGGTGTTGATGAGCACTGTGTTGATGAGCATTGTGTTGATGAGCATGCTGTTGATGAGCACGGTGTTGATGAGACGGTTGTTGATGCGCACGTGGTGATGAGCACGGTAGTTGTTGATGAGCACGGTGTTGTTGAGCTTTGTGTTGATGAGCATGGTGTTGATGAGCACGGTGTTGATGAGCATTGTGTTGACGAGCATGGTGTTGATGAGCACTGGTGTGATGAGGAGCACGGTGTTGATGAGCACGGTGTTGATGAGCACGGTGTTGATGAGCACGGTGTTGATGAGCACGGTGTTGATGAGCACGGTGTTGATGAGCACTGTGTTGATGAGCACGGTGTTGATGAGCACGGTGTTGATGAGCATTGTGTTGATGAGCATGGTGTTGATGAGATTGGTGTTGATGAGGCACGGGTGTTGATGGGCACGGTTGTTGAGTGAGCACGGAGTGATGAGCACGGTGTTGTGGCACGGTGTGATGAGCTCGGTGTTGTCGAGCACGTTGTTGTGGAGTACACTGTGTTGATGAGTACGGTGTTGATGAGTTGGGTGTTGATTGGGCATGGTGTTGATGAGTACGGTGTGATGATCACGGTGTTGGATTAGCACCCGGTGTTGATTGTACGGTGTTGATGATCACGGTGTTGATGAGCACGGTGTTGATGAGTACGGTTTGATTGATCCGGTGTTGATGAGGCGCGTGTTGATGAGTACGGTGTGATGATCCCGGTGTGATGAGCACGGTGTTGATGAGTCAGTGTTGATTGAGTACGTGTTGATGAGTGGGTGTTGATGAGCCATGGTGTGCTGAACACGGTGTTGATGATCACGGTGTGATGATCACGGTTTGAATGAGTACGGATGTTGATGATCCACGGGTGTTGATGAGCCGGGTGTTGATGAGTATGATGTTGAACAGTACGGTTGTTGTTGTATGAGCACGGTGTTGATGAGCACGGTGTTGATGAGTACGGTGTTGATGAGTACGGTGTTGATGAGTACGGTGTTGATGAGCACGGTGTTGATGAGCACGGTGTTGATGAGTACGGTGTTGATGAGCACGGTGTTGATGAGCACGGCCTGTGATGAGGTACGGTTGTTGCAGAGCCACGGTGGTGATGAGCACGGTTTGAGGAGTTCTGGGGTTGATGATGAGCACGGTGTTGATGAGCACGGTGTTGATGAGTCGGTGTTGATGAGCACGGTGTTGATGTGCACGGTGTTGATGGGAGTACGGTGGTGTGATACGGGTTGATGAGCCGGTGTTGTGATGGCACGGTGTTGATGAGTACGGTGTTGATGAGCACGGTGTTGATGAGCACGGTGTTGATGAGCACGGTGTTGATGAGCACAGTGTTGATGAGCACGGTGTTGATGAGCACGGTGTTGCTGAGTATACGGGAGTGATAATGAGCACAGTGTTGTTGAGTACGGCTGTGAGAGTACGGTGTTGGATGAGCATGGTGTTGATGGCGCATGGTGTTTGTGTGAGTACGGTGTTGATGAGCACGGTGTTGATGAGCTGGTGTGATGAGCTCTGGTGTTGATGAGTACGGTGTTGCTGAGCACGGTCGTTGTGAAGCATGGTGTTGAGTGAAGTGCGTGTATGATCACGGTGTTGATGAGCACGGTGTTGATGGAGTTACGGTTGTTGATGATTTCACGGTGTTGTGAGCACGGTTTGTTGATGAGTACGGTGTGATGATCACGGTGTTGATGAGCACGGTGTTGTGAGTACGGTGTTGATGATCACGGTGTTTGGATCGAGCACCGGTGTTTGATGAGTACGGTGTTGATGATCACGGTGTTGATGAGCACGGTGTTGATGAGTTACAGTGTTGATGAGTACGGTATGATGAGTACGGTGGTGATGAGCATGGTGTTGATGGCATGGTGTTGATGAGACGGTGTTGATGAGTACGGTGTTGATGAGGCACGTGTTGATGAGAACGGTGGTGATGAGTACGGTTGTTGATGAGCATGTGTTGATGAGCATGGTGCTGATGAGTACGGTGTTGATGAGCACGGAGTTGATGCGGCATGGTGTTGATGAGCATTGGTGTTGATGGTACGGTGTTGATGAGCACGGGTGTTTGTTGATGGAGCATGGTGTTGATGAGTGCGGTTTTGATGATCACGGTGTTGATGGCACGGTGTTGATGAGTAAAGGTGGTTGATGATCCGGTGTTGATGCGCACGGTGTTGATGGACGGTGTTGATGATCACGGTGTGATGAGCACGGTATGTTGATGCGTACGGTGTTGATATCACGGTGTTGTTGATGAGCACGGTGTTGATGAGTACAGGTGTTGATGGTACTGTGTTGATGAGTCGGGTGTTTGATGAGAATGGTGTGATGATCCGGTGTTGATGCTCACGGTGTAGATGATCACGGTTGTTGATGAGCACTGTGATGATGATCACGGTGTTTGATGAGCAGGTGTTGATGAAGTACGATGTTGATGAGACGGGTGTTGATGAGCACGGTGTTGATTAAGCACGTGTTGAGAGTCCGGTGTTTTGAGTATGGTGGTGATGAGTACGGTGTTGATGAGAACGGTGTTGATGAGCACGGTGTTGATGAGTACGGTGTTGATGAGCACGGTGTTGTGGAGCACGGGTGTTGATTGAGTACGGTGTTGATGAGTACGGTGTTGATGAGTACGTTGTTGATGAGCGGTGGTTGATGAGCACGGTGTTGATGAGTACGGTGTTGATGAGTACGGTGTTGATGAGCACGGTGTTGATGAGCACGGTGTTGATGAGTACGGTGTTGATGAGCACGGTGTTGATGAGCACGGTGTTGATGAGCACGGTGTTGATGAGCACAGTGTTGATGAGCACGGTGTTGATGAGCACGGTGTTGATGAGTACGGTGTTGATGAGCACGGTGTTGATGAGCACGGTGTTGATGAGTACGCGTTTGAATGAGGTACGGTGTTGATTCGCACGGTGCTGATGAGCACGTGTTGATGAGTACGGGTTTTTGATGAGTACGTGTGTTGATGAGCACAATGTTGATTGAGCACTCGGGTGTTGATGAGTCGGTGTTGATAGAGTACAGTTTGATTGAGCACGGAGTTGATGAGCATGGTGTTGATGAGCACGGTGTTGATGAGTACGGTGTTGATGAGTACGGTGTTGATGAGTACGGTGTTGATGAGCACGGTGTTGATGAGCACGGTGTTGATGAGCACGGTGTTGATGAGCACGGTGTTGATGAGCACGGTGTTGTGTGATGTAGACGGTGTTGATGAGCACCGTGTGTTGATGGTACGGTGTTGATGAGCACGGTTGTTTGATGAGGCACGGTGTTGATGCGCCACGGTGTTGATGAGACGGTTGTTGATGAGCTCGGTGTTGATCGCGGCACGGTGTTGATGAGCACGGTGTTGATGAGCACGGTGTTGATGAGCACGGTGTTGATGAGTACGGTGTTGATGACCACGGTGTTGATGAGCACGGTGTTGATGAGCACGGTGTTGATGAGCACGGTGTTGATGAGCACGGTGTGCATGAGCACGGTGTTGATGAGCACGGTGTTGATGAGCACTGTGTTGATGAGCACGGTGTTGATGAGCACGGTGTTGATGAGCATTGTGTTGATGAGCATGGTGTTGATGAGCACGGTGTTGATGAGCACGGTGTTGATGAGCACGGTGTTGATGAGTACGGTGTTGATGAGCACGGTGTTGATGAGCACTTGTGTTGATGAGCACGGTGTTGATGAGCATGGTGTTGATGAGCACGGTGTTGATGAGCACGGTGTTGATGAGCACGGTGTTGATGAGCACTGTGTTGATGAGCATTGTGTGATGTGCTTGGTTGTTGATCGGTGTTGATGAGCACGGTGTTGATGAGTACGGGTGTTGAATGTGTACGGTTGTTGCATGAGCACAGGTGTTGATGAGAACGGTGTTGATGAGTCGGTGTGATGAGACACGGTGTTGAGGAGCTGGTGTTATGAGCACGGTGTTGATGAGCACCGTGTTCGATGAGCTGTGTTGATGAGCACGTGTTGGATGAAGCATTGTGTTGATGAGCATGGTGTTGATGAGCACGGTGTTGATGAGCACGGTGTTGAGGAGCACGGTGTTGATGAGTACGGTGTTGATGAGCACGGTGTTGATGAGCATTGTGTTGATGAGCAATGGTGTTGTGAAGCTGTTGTTGATGATGAGCCGGTGGTGATGAGCACGGTGTTGATGAGCACGAGGTTGATGAGCACTGTGTTGATGAGCATTGTGTTGATGAGCACGGTGTTGATGAGCACGGTGTTGATGAGCACGGTGTTGATGAGCACTGTGTTGATGAGCACGGTGTTGATGAGCACGATGTTGATGAGCATTGTGTTGATGAGCATGGTGGTGATGAGCATGGTGTTGATGAGCACGGTGTTGATAAGCACAGTGTTAATGGCCGATGTTGATGAGCCACGGTGTTGAAGAGATCGGTGTGATTGAGCCGGTGGTGATGAGAACGGTGTTGATGAGCACGGTGTTGATGAGCACTGTGTTGATGAGCACGGTGTTGATGAGCACGGTGTTGATGAGCATTGTGTTGATGAGCACGGTGTTGATGAGCATGGTGTTGATGAGCACGGTGTTGATGAGCCCGGTTGTTGATGTGCACGGTGTGATGAGCACGGTGTTTGATGGACGGTGTTGATGAGCACGGTGTTGATGAGCACGGTGTTGATGAGCACGGTGTTGATGAGCACGGTGTTGATGAGCACGGTGTTGATGAGCACGGTGTTGATGAGCACGGTGTTGAGGAGTACGGTGTTGATGAGCACGGTGTTGATGAGCACGGTGTTGATGAGCACGGTGTTGATGAGCACGGTGTTGATGAGCACGGTTGTTGATGAAGTACGGTGTTGGAGCCACGTTTGTGTTGATGAGCACGGTTAGTTGATGAGCCACTGTGTTGATGAGCATTGTTTTGATGAGCATGCTGTTGATGAGCACGGTGTTGATGAGCACGGTGTTGATGAGCACTGTGTTGATGAGCACGGTGTTGATGAGCACGGTGTTGATGAGCACGGTGTTGATGAGCACGGTGTTGATGAGCACGGTGTTGATGAGGCCGGTTGTTGATTGAGCTCGTGTTTGAGAGCACGGTGTTGTGAGCACGGTGTTGATGAGAACGGTGGTGGATAGCACGGTGTTGATGGAGCATTGTGTTGATGGGCATGGTGTTGATGAGCATGGTGTTGATGAGAACGGTGTTGATGAGCACGGTGTTGATGAGCACGGTGTTGATGAGCACTGTGTTGATGAGCATTGTTTTGATGAGCATGCTGTTGATGTGCACGGAGGTTGATGAGCACGGTGTTGATGGCACGGTGTGATGTGCACGGTGTTGATGTCACGGTGTTGATGAGCATTGTGTTGATGAGTCATGGTGTTGCTGGCATGGTGTTGATGAGCACGGTGTTGTATGAGCACGGTGATAATGTGCCGTTGTTGATGAGCACGGTGTTGTTGAGCACGGTGTTTGATGATCACGGAGTGATGATCCACTGTGTTGATGATACGGTGAATGATGATCCCGTTGTGATGAGCACGGTGTTGATGATCACAGGTGTTGATGGCTTGGTGTTGAATGGAGCACGGTGTGATGATCACGTTGTGATGATCACGGGTGTTGGTTGATGATCACGGTGTATGATTTGAGCATGGTGGTTGATGAAGTCATGGTGTTGATGAGTATACGGTGTTGATGAGCACTGTGTGATGAGCATGGTGTTGATGAGTACGGTTTGTGATGATCAGGTGTTTGATTAGCACGGTGGTGTTGAGTACGGTTTGATGATCACGGTGTTGATGAACACGGTGGTGATGAGTACGGTGTTGATGATCACGGTGTTGATGAGCACGGTGTTGATGAGTACGGTGTTGATGATCACGGTGTGATGAGCACGGTGTTGATGAGTACAGTGTTGATGAGTACGGTGTTGATGAGTAGGGTGTTGATGAGCATGGTGTTGCTGATCACGGTGTGATGATCACGGTGTTGTATGCTCACGGTGTGTGATGTACGATGTTGATGATCACGGTGTTGATGAGCACTGTGGTTGATGGAGTATGATGTGAAACAGTTTTTACCGTGTTGATGAGCACGGGTGTTGATGAGCACGGTGTTGATGGAGTACGGTGTTGATGAGTACGGTGTTGTGAGTTCGGGTTGTTGATGAGCCGGTGGTGTGAGCCGGTGTTGATGTATACGGTGTGATTTGAGCACGTGTTGATGAGCACGGTGTTGTTGAGTACGTGTGTTGATGAGCACGGTGGTGATGAGAACTCGGTGTTTGATGAGTTCGTGTTGCTGGCACGGTGTTGATGAGACACGGTGTTGATGAGTACGGTGTTGAGAGGCACGGTGTTGATGCGCACGGTGTTGATGAGTACGGTGTGATGAGAACGTGTTGATGAGCACGGTGTTGATGAGCACGGTGTTGATGAGTACGGTGTTGATGAGCACGGTGTTGATGAGCACGGTGTTGATGAGCTCGGTGTTGATGAGCACAGTGTTGATGAGCACGGTGTTGATGAGCACGGTGTTGATGAGTACGGTGTTGATGAGCACAGTGTGATGGAGTACGGTGTTGATGAGTACGGATGTTGATGAGCCATGGTGTGTTGAGCATGGTGTTGATGAGTACGGTGTTGATGAGCACGGTGTTGATGAGCATGGTGTTGATGAGCATGGTGTTGATGAGTACGGTGTTGATGAGCACGGTGTTGATGAGCATGGTGTTGATGAGTGCAGTTGTTTGATGAATCACGGTGTTTGTTTTGAGCACGGTGTTGAGGAGACGGTGTTGATGATTCACGGTGTTGATGAGCACGGTGTTTTGTTGAGAGTACGGTGTTGATTGATCACGGTGTTGAATGAGCACGGTGTTGTGGATTACGGTGGTTGATGATTCACGGTGTGGATGAGCACGGTGGTGATGAGTTCGGCTGTTGTGATGTCACGGTGTTGAGAGCACGGTGTTGATGGAGTACAGTGTAGGATGGAGTTACGGTTTTGGTGATGTCGATGTGGAGGAGCAATGGTGTTGATGAGCCTGGTGTTGATGGCACGGTGTTGATGAGTACGGTGTTGATGAGCACAGTGTTGATGAGTACGGTGTTGATGAGTACGGTGTTGATGAGCATGGTGTTGATGAGCATGGTGTTGATGAGTACGGTGTTGATGAGTACGGTGTTGATGAGCATGGTGTTGATGAGCATGGTGTTGATGAGTACGGTGTTGATGAGCACGGTGTTGATGAGCATGGTGTTGATGAGTACGGTGTTGATGATCACGGTGTTGATGAGCACGGTGTTGATGAGTACGGTGTTGATGATCACGGTGTTGATGAGCACGGTGTTGATGAGTACGGTGTTGATGATCACGGTGTTGATGAGCACGGTGTTGATGAGTACGGTGTTGATGATCACGGTGTTGATGAGCACGGTGTTGATGAGTACAGTGTTGATGAGTACTGTGTTGATGAGTAGGGTGTTGATGAGCATGGTGTTGATGATCACGGTGTTGATGATCACGGTGTTGATGATCACGGTGTTGATGAGCACGGTGTTGATGATCACGGTGTTGATGAGCACGGTGTTGATGAGTACGATGTTGATGAGTACGGTGTTGATGAGCACGGTGTTGATAATGCACGGTTGATTGAAGGTCGGTGTTTATGTAGTATGGGTTGATGAGTACGGGTGTTGATGTGCCACGGTGTTGATGAGCACGGTTGATGATGAGTACGGTGTTGATGTGCACGGTGTTGTGAGACGGTTGTTGAGGAGTACGGTGATGTTGATGAGTACTGTTGTTGATGAGTCGGTGTGGATGAGCACGGTGTTTGATGAGAACGGGTTGATTAGTACGGTGTTGATGAGAACGGTGTTGATGAGCACGGTGTGTTGTTTATGAGCACGGAGTTGATGAGTACGGTGTTGATGAGCACGGTGTTGTTGATGTGCACAGGTGTTGATGAGCACGGTGTTGATGAGCTCAGTGTGATTGAGCACGGTGTTGATGAGCACGGTGTTGATGAGTACGGTGTTGATGAGCACGGTGTTGATGAGCACGGTGTTGATGAGTACGGTGTTGATGAGTACGGTGTTGATTAGCACGGTGCTGATGAGCAAGGTGTTGATGAGTACTGGTTGTTGTGAGTACGGTGTGATGTAGCACACTGTTGATGAGCACGGTGTTGATGAGTACGGTGTTGATGAGTTTACAGTGTTGATGAGACACGGTGTTGATGAGCATTGGTGTTGATGAGCACGGTGATGATGAGTCGGTGGTGATGAGTACGGTGTTGATGAGTACGGTGTTGATGACGCCCGGTGTTGATGGAGCACGGTGTTGATGAAGCACCCCCGGTGTGTGAGCACGGTGTTGATGAGCACGGTGTTGATGAGCACGGTGTTGATGAGCCGGTGTTGATGAGCACGGTGTGTTGAATGAGTACGGGGTGTGACCACGGTTGTTGATGAGCACGGTTGTTGATGAGCACGGTGGTTGATGAGCACGGTGTTGATGAGCACGGGTTGTTGAGCACGGTGTTGATGAGCAAGGTGAGATGAGCACTGTGTTGAAGTAGCACGGTGTTGATGAGCCTGTGTTGATGAGCTTGTGTTGATGTTCACGGTGTGATAGATCACGGTGTTGATGATCACGGTGTGATTATCCACGTGTGTTGATGATTTTGAGCACGGTGTTGATGATCACGGTGTTGATGATCACGGTGTTGATGATCACGGAGTTGATGATCACTGTGTTGATGATCACGGTGTTGATGATCACGGTGTTGATGAGCACGGTGTTGATGATCACGGTGTTGATTGAGTGGTGTGATGAGCCCGGTGTTGATGATCACGGTGTTGATGATCACGGTGTTGATGATCACGGTGTTGATGAGCATGGTGTTGATGAGTACGGTGTTGATGAGTACGGTGTTGATGAGCATGGTGTTGATGAGCATGGTGTTGATGAGTACGGTGTTGATGAGCACGGTGTTTGATGTGCATGGTGTGATGGCATGGTTGTGTTGATGAGTCTCGGTGTTGATGGTCGTTGTTGATGAGTAGGGTGTTGCTGAGGCTTGGTGTTGATGATCCGGTGTTGATGATCACGGGTTGATGATCACGGTGTTGTTGGGAGTACGGTGTTGATGATCACGGATGTGATGATGCACGGTGTTGATGAGTACGGTGTTGATGATCACGGTGTTGATGAGCACGGTGTTGATGAGTACGGTGTTGATGATCACGGTGTTGATGATCACGGTGTTGATGATCATCGGTGTGAATGATCTACGGTGTGTTGATGGCACGGTGTTGATGATCACGGTGTTGATGATCACGGTGTTGATGATTACGGTGTTGATGAGCACGGTGTTGATGAGAACGGTGTTGATGATCACGGTGTTGATGATCACGGTGTTGATGAGCACGGTGTTGATGATCACGGTGTTGATGAGCATGGTGTTGATGAGCATGGTGTTGATGAGTACGGTGTTGATGATCACGGTGTTGATGAGCACGGTGTTGATGAGTACGGTGTTGATGATCACGGTGTTGATAAGCACGCGGTGTTGGAAGAGTTACGGTGT
The DNA here is from genome assembly GCF_026875155.1 of Cherax quadricarinatus. Classification (NCBI taxonomy): domain Eukaryota; kingdom Metazoa; phylum Arthropoda; class Malacostraca; order Decapoda; family Parastacidae; genus Cherax; species Cherax quadricarinatus. Next base: position 23,980,643 of record NC_069491.1, on the reverse strand, counting down.
TGATGATCACGGTGTTGATGAGCACGGTGTTGATGAGTACGGTGTTGATGATCACGGTGTTGATGAGCACGGTGTTGATGAGTACAGTGTTGATGAGTACGGTGTTGATGAGTAGGGTGTTGATGAGCATGGTGTTGATGATCACGGTGTTGATGATCACGGTGTTGATGATCACGGTGTTGATGAGTACGGTGTTGATGAACCGGTGTTGATGGAGCAGGTGTTGATGAGTACGATGGTTGATGAGTACGGTGGTTGATGAGAACGGTGTGAGAGCACGGTGTTGATGAGCACGGTGTTGATGGTTACGGTGTTTGATGCGTACGGTGTTGCGAGCACGGTGTTAGATGAGCACGGTGTTGATGAGTACGGTGTTGATGAGCACGGTGTTGATGAGCACGGTGTTGATGAGTACGGTGTTGATGAGCACGGTGTTGATGAGCACGGTGTTGATGAGTACGGTGTTGATGAGCACGGTGTTGATGAGCACGGTGTTGATGAGTAAGGTGTTGATGAGCACGGTGTTGATGAGCACGGTGTTGATGAGTACGGTGTTGATGAGTACGGTGTTGATGAGCACGGTGTTGATGAGCACGGTGTTGATGAGTACGGTGTTGATGAGCACGGTGTTGATGAGCATTGTGTTGATGAGCACGGTGTTGATGAGCACAGTGTTGATGAGCACGTTGTTGATGCGCACGGTGTTGAATGAGCTTGTGTTGAAGAGCATGGTGTTGATGTGCCCGGAGTTGATGAGCACGTGTAGGAGGCGACGTGATGATGAGTACGGTGTTCGATGAGCACGGTTGTTGATGAGATTGTGTTGATGAGCATGGTCGTGTTGATGAGATGGTGTTGATGAGCACCGGTGTTGATGTGCATCGGTGTTGATGAGCACGAGGTTGATGAGCACTGTGTTGATGAGCATTGTGTTGATGAGCACGGTGTTGCATGAGCACGGTGTTGATGAGGCACGGTGTTGATGAGACTGTGTTGATGCGACGGTGTTGATGAGCACGATGTTGATGAGCATTGTGTTGATGAGCATGGTGGTGATGAGCATGTGTTGATATGAGCAACGGTGTTGTAAGCACAGTGATAATGAGCACGCTGTTTGATGAGCACGGTGGTGTTATGAGCACGGTGCTGATGAGCACGGTGATGATGAGCACGGGGTTGATGAGCACGGTGTTTGTTGTGCACTTGTTGTTGATGAGACGGTGTTGCTGAGCACGGTGTTTGATGAGCATTGTGTTGATGAGCATGGTGTTGATGAGGCATGGTGTTGTGAGCACGGTGTGGATGAGCACGGTGTTGATGAGCACGGTGTTGATGAGCACGGTGTTGATGAGCACGGTGTTGATGAGCACGGTGTTGATGAGCACGGTGTTGATGAGCACGGTGAGATGAGCACGGTGTTGATGGAGCACGGTGGTGATGAGCACGGTGATTGATGAGCACGGTTGTGAGGTACGGTGTTGATGAGCACGGTGTTGATGAGCACGGGGTTGTTTGAGCACGGTGTTGATGAGCTCGGATGTTGATGAGCCACGTGTTGACTGCGTACGGTGTTGATGAGCACGGTGTTGATGAGCACGTGTGATGAGCCACTGTGTTGATGAGCAGTGTTTTGATGAGCATGCTGTTTGATGCGCACGTGTTGATGTGCACGGTGTTGATGAGCACGGTGTTGATGAGCACGGTGTTGATGAGCACGGTGTTGATGAGCACGGTGTTGATGAGCACGGTGTTGATGAGCACTGTGATGATGAGCACGTGTTTGATGAGCACGGTTGATGAGCCACGCGTGTTGATGAGACGGTGTTGATGAGAACGGTGATTGAAGAGACGGTGTTGATGAGCATTGTGTTGATGGGCATGGTGTTGATGAGCATGGTGTTGATGAGAACGGTGTTGATGAGCACGGTGTTGATGAGCACGGTGTTGATGAGCCTCTGTGTGATGAGCCATTGTTTTGATGAGCTGCTGTTGATGAGCCCGGTTGTTGATGAGCACGGTGTTGATGAGCACTGTGTTGATGAGCACGGTGTTGATGAGCACGGTGTTGATGAGCATTGTGTTGATGAGCATGGTGTTGATGAGCATGGTGTTGATGAGCACGGTGTTTGAAGAGCACGGTGGTGCTAATGAGCCGGTGTTGATGAGGCACGGTGTTGCTGAGCACGGTGTTGATGATACGGAGCTGATGATCATGTGTTTGTGATTCACGGTGTTGTGTCACGTTGTTGTGAGACGGTGGTGTTGATCACGGTTGTTGATGAGCATGGGTTGATGAGCACGGTGTTGCTGATCACGGTGTGATGATCAGGTGTTGATGATCACGGTGTTTGATGCGCATGTGTGATGAGATGGTGTGTGATGAGTACTGTGTTGATTGAGCACGGTGTTGATGAGCATGGTGTTGATGAGTACGGTGTTGATGATCACGGTGTTGATTAGCACGGTGTTGATGAGTACGGTGTTGATGATCACGGTGTTGATGAGCACGGTGTTGATGAGTACGGTTTTGATGATCACGGTGTTGATGAGCGCGTTGTTGATGAGACGTGTTGATTGGATCACGGTGTTGATGAGCACGGTGTTGATGAGTACAGTGTTGATGAGTACGGTGTTGATGAGTAGGGTGTTGATGAGCATGGTGTTGATGATCACGGTGTTGATGATCACGGTGTTGATGATCACGGTGTTGATGAGTACGATGTTGATGATCACGGTGTTGATGAGCACGGTGTTGATGAGTATGATGTTGAACAGTACGGTGTTGATGAGCACGGTGTTGATGAGCACGGTGTTGATGAGCACGGTGTTGATGAGTACGGTGTTGATGAGTACGGTGTTGATGAGCACGGTGTTGATGAGCACGGTGTTGATGAGTACGGTGTTGATGAGCACGGTGTTGATGAGCACGGTGTTGATGAGTACGGTGTTGATGAGCACGGTGTTGATGAGCACGGTGATGATGGTTCGGTGTTGATGAGCACGGTGTTGATGCGCACGGTTGTTGATGAGTACGGTGTTGTGAGCACGGTGTTGATGAGCACGGTGTTGATGAGTCGGTTTGGATGAGTACGGTGTTGATGGTGCACGGTGTTGCTGAGAGGTGTTGGATGGGACTCGGGTGTTGATGAGGCACGGTTTTGATAATGGAGCCTCGGTGTTGATGAGCTAGGTGTTGATGAGCACAGGTGTTGATGAGACGGTGTTGCTGAGCACGGTGTGATGAGTACGGTGTTGTTGATGAGTCATCAGTGTTATGAGTACGGTTGTTGAAGGAGTACGGTTGTTGATGAGCATGGTGTTGATGAGCATGTGTTGTTGATGAGTCGGTGTTGATGAGCACGGTGTTGATGAAGCATGGTGTGATGAAGCATGGTAGTTGTTGGTACGGTGTTGTGAGCACGGAGTTGAATGAGCTTGGCCGTTGAGATTGAGTGCGGTGTTGATGATCCCGGTGTTGATGAGCACGGTGTTGATGAGTAGTGGTTGATGATCACGGTGTTGATGAGCACGGTGGTGATGAGTACGGTGTTGTGTCACGGGTTGATGAGACGGTGTTGATGAGTACGTGTTGGATGATCACGGTGTGATGGCTCGTGTTTGATGAGTACGGGTTGATGATTCACGGTGTTGATGAGCACGGTGTTGATTTAGTCCAGTGTTGATGAGTACGTGGACGGTTTGGTGAGTTACGGTGTTGATGAGCATGGTGTTGATGAGCATGGTGTGTTGATGAGCACGGTGTTGATGGTACGGTTGTTGATGAGACAGTGTGTGATGAGTACGGTGTTGATGAGTACTGGTGTTTGATGAGCATGGTGTTGATGAGCATGGTGTTGATGAGTACGGTGTTGATGAGCACGGTGTTGATGGAGATGGTGTTGATGAGCATGGGGTTGATTGAGTACGGTGGTTATGTGCTCGGTTGTTGATGAGATGGTGTTGATGAGTGTCGGTGATGATGATACGGTGTTGATGAGCCACGGTGTTGACTGAGTACTGTGTTGATTGATACGGGTTGATTGAGCACGTGTGTTGATGAGTACGGTGTTGATGATCACGGTGTTGATGAGCACGGTGTTGATGAGTACGGTGTTGATGATCACGGTGTTGATGAGCACGGTGTTGATGAGTACAGTGTTGATGAGTACGGTGTTGATGAGTAGGGTGTTGATGAGCATGGTGTTGATGATCACGGTGTTGATGATCACGGTGTTGATGATCACGGTGTTGATGAGTACGGTGTTGATGATCACGGTGTTGATGAGCACGGTGTTGATGAGTACGATGTTGATGAGTACGGTGTTGATGAGCACGGTGTTGATAAGCACGGTGTTGAAGAGTACGGTGTTTATGAGTATGGTGTTGATGAGTACGGTGTTGATGAGCACGGTGTTGATGAGCACGGTGTTGATGAGTACGGTGTTGATGAGCACGGTGTTGATGAGCACGGTGTTGATGAGTACGGTGTTGATGAGTACGGTGTTGATGAGTACGGTGTTGATGAGCACGGTGTTGATGAGCACGGTGTTGATGGATGTACCGGTTGTTGATGAGTACGGTGTTCGATGTGCACGGTGTGTAGATGAGCACGGGTTGATGGAGTACGGGTTGTTGATGAGCACGGTGTTGATGAGCACGGTGTTGATGAGCACGGTGTTGATGAGCACCGTGTTGATGAGCACGGTGTTGATGAGCTCGGTTTGTTGATGAGTACGGTGTGATGGCACGGTGTTGATGAGCACGGTGTTGAGATACGGTGTTGATGAGTTCCGGGTTGTTTAGCCGGTGTGATGGAGCACGGTGTTGATTGAGTACGGTGTTGATGAGTACGGTGGTGAGCGACACAATGTTGATGAGCACGGTGTGATGAGTACGGTGTTGATGAGTCAAGTGTTGATGAGCACGGGTGTTTGATGAGCATGGTGTTGATGAGCACGGTTGTTGTGAGTACGGTTGGGGATGATTACGGTGTAGTGTTGATGGTTCGGTGTGATGAGCACGGTGTTGATGAGCACGGTGTTGATGAGCACTGGAGTTGATTGAGCACGGTTTGTTGATGAGCACGTGGTTGATGAGGCACGGTGTTGATAGCCGGTTGTTGATGAGCACGGTGTTGATGAGTACGGTGTTGATGAGCACGGTGTTGATGAGCACGGTGTTGATGAGCACGGTGTTGATGAGCACGGTGTTGAGGAGCACGGTGTTGATGAGCACGGTGTTGATGAGCACGGTGTTGATGAGCACTGTGTTGATGAGCACGGTGTTGATGCGGCACGGTATTGTTGATGAAGCATTGAGTTGAGGAGCATGGTGTTGATGAGCACGGTGTGATGAGCTCGGTGATTGAGGAGCTCGGTGTGATGAGTACGGTAGTTGATGGCACGGTGTTGATGAGCATTGTGTTGATGAGCACGGTGATGATGAGCATGGTGTTGATGAGCACGGTGTTGATGAGCACGGTGTTGATGTGCACGGTGTTGATGAGCACTGTGTTGATGAGCATTGTGTTGATGAGCATGGTGTTGATGAGCACGGTGTTGATGAGCACGGTGTTGATGAGCACTGTGTTGATGAGCACGGTGTTGATGAGCACGATGTTGATGAGCATAGTGTTGATGAGCATGGTGTTGATGAGCATGGTATTGATGAGCACGGTGTTGATGAGCACGGTGATAATGAGCCCGGTGTTGAATGAGCACGTTGTTGTGAGCCGGTGTTGATGAGACTGTTGTTGATGAGCACGGTGTTGATGAGCCACGGTGTTGATGAGCACTGTGATGATGAGCACGGTGTTGCTGAGCACGGGGTGATGAGCTTTGTGTTTGATGAGCATGTACGTTGATGAGCATGGTGATGTTGAGCACGGTGTAATGAGCCGGATGTTGATGAGCACGGTGTTGATGAAGCACGGTGTTGGTGATGAGCCCCTCGTGTTGATGAGCCGGGTTGAGGAGCACGGAGTTGATGGCACGGTGTTGATGAGCACGGTGTGATGAGCAACGGTGTTGATTGAGCACGGTGTTGTGGAGTACGGTGTTGATGAGCACGGTGTTGATGAGCACGGTGTTGATGAGCACGGTGTTGATGAGCACGGTGTTGATGAGCACGGTGTTGATGAGCACGGTGTTGATGAGCACGGTGTTGATGAGCACGGTGTTGATGAGCACGGTGTTGATGAGCACGGTGTTGATGAGCACAGTGTTGATGAGCACGGTGTTGATGAGCACGGTGTTGATGAGCATTGTGTTGATGAGCATGGTGTTGATGAGCACGGTGTTGATGAGCACGGTGTTGATGAGCACGGTGTTGATGAGCACTGTGTTGATGAGCATTGTGTTGATGAGCATGCTGTTGATGAGCACGGTGTTGATGAGCACGGTGTTGATGAGCACTGTGTTGATGAGCACGGTGGTGGATGAGAAACGGTTGTTGATGAGCATCGGTTGTTGATGAGCACGGTTGTTGAATGAGCACGGTGATGATGAGCTCGGTTGTTGTAATGTGCTACGGTGTTGATGAGCACGGTGTTGGATGGAGCACTGTTGTTGAGAGCCACGGTGTTGATGAAGCACGTGTTTGATTTGAGCATTGTGTTGATGAGCATGGTGTTGATGAGCACGGTGTTGATGAGCACGGTGTTGATGAGCACGGTGTTGATGAGTACGGTGTTGATGAGCACGGTGTTGATGAGCACGGTGTTGATGAGCACGGTGTTGATGAGCACTGTGTTGATGAGCATTGTGTTGATGAGCATGCTGTTGATGAGCACGGTGTTGATGAGACGGTTGTTGATGCGCACGTGGTGATGAGCACGGTAGTTGTTGATGAGCACGGTGTTGATGAGCTTTGTGTTGATGAGCATGGTGTTGATGAGCACGGTGTTGATGAGCATTGTGTTGATGAGCATGGTGTTGATGAGCACTGGTGTTGATGAGCACGGTGTTGATGAGCACGGTGTTGATGAGCACGGTGTTGATGAGCACGGTGTTGATGAGCACGGTGTTGATGAGCACGGTGTTGATGAGCACTGTGTTGATGAGCACGGTGTTGATGAGCACGGTGTTGATGAGCATTGTGTTGATGAGCATGGTGTTGATGAGCATGGTGTTGATGAGGCACGGGTGTTGATGGGCACGGTTGTTGAGTGAGCACGGAGTGATGAGCACGGTGTTGTGGCACGGTGTGATGAGCTCGGTGTTGTCGAGCACGTTGTTGTGGAGTACACTGTGTTGATGAGTACGGTGTTGATGAGTTGGGTGTTGATTGGGCATGGTGTTGATGAGTACGGTGTGATGATCACGGTGTTGGATTAGCACCCGGTGTTGATTGTACGGTGTTGATGATCACGGTGTTGATGAGCACGGTGTTGATGAGTACGGTTTGATTGATCCGGTGTTGATGAGGCGCGTGTTGATGAGTACGGTGTGATGATCCCGGTGTGATGAGCACGGTGTTGATGAGTCAGTGTTGATTGAGTACGTGTTGATGAGTGGGTGTTGATGAGCCATGGTGTGCTGAACACGGTGTTGATGATCACGGTGTGATGATCACGGTTTGAATGAGTACGGATGTTGATGATCCACGGGTGTTGATGAGCCGGGTGTTGATGAGTATGATGTTGAACAGTACGGTTGTTGTTGTATGAGCACGGTGTTGATGAGCACGGTGTTGATGAGTACGGTGTTGATGAGTACGGTGTTGATGAGCACGGTGTTGATGAGCACGGTGTTGATGAGCACGGTGTTGATGAGTACGGTGTTGATGAGCACGGTGTTGATGAGCACGGCCTGTGATGAGGTACGGTTGTTGCAGAGCCACGGTGGTGATGAGCACGGTTTGAGGAGTTCTGGGGTTGATGATGAGCACGGTGTTGATGAGCACGGTGTTGATGAGTCGGTGTTGATGAGCACGGTGTTGATGTGCACGGTGTTGATGGGAGTACGGTGGTGTGATACGGGTTGATGAGCCGGTGTTGTGATGGCACGGTGTTGATGAGTACGGTGTTGATGAGCACGGTGTTGATGAGCACGGTGTTGATGAGCACGGTGTTGATGAGCACAGTGTTGATGAGCACGGTGTTGATGAGCACGGTGTTGCTGAGTATACGGGAGTGATAATGAGCACAGTGTTGTTGAGTACGGCTGTGAGAGTACGGTGTTGGATGAGCATGGTGTTGATGGCGCATGGTGTTTGTGTGAGTACGGTGTTGATGAGCACGGTGTTGATGAGCTGGTGTGATGAGCTCTGGTGTTGATGAGTACGGTGTTGCTGAGCACGGTCGTTGTGAAGCATGGTGTTGAGTGAAGTGCGTGTATGATCACGGTGTTGATGAGCACGGTGTTGATGGAGTTACGGTTGTTGATGATTTCACGGTGTTGTGAGCACGGTTTGTTGATGAGTACGGTGTGATGATCACGGTGTTGATGAGCACGGTGTTGTGAGTACGGTGTTGATGATCACGGTGTTTGGATCGAGCACCGGTGTTTGATGAGTACGGTGTTGATGATCACGGTGTTGATGAGCACGGTGTTGATGAGTTACAGTGTTGATGAGTACGGTATGATGAGTACGGTGGTGATGAGCATGGTGTTGATGGCATGGTGTTGATGAGACGGTGTTGATGAGTACGGTGTTGATGAGGCACGTGTTGATGAGAACGGTGTTGATGAGTACGGTGTTGATGAGCATGGTGTTGATGAGCACGGTGTTGATGAGCACGGTGTTGATGAGCACGGTGTTGATGAGCACGGTGTTGATGAGCACGGTGTTGATAGTCGGTTTAGACGGTGTTTGATGAGCACGGTGTTGATGAGCACGGTGTTGATGAGTGATGACGGTGTTGATGAGCACGGTGTTGATGAGCACGGTGTTGATGAGTACGGTGTTGATGAGCACGGTGTTGATGAGTACGGTGTTGATGAGCACGGTGTTGATGAGCACGGTGTTGATGAGCCTAGAGTGTTGATGAGCACGGTGTTTGATGAGCACGGTGTTGTGTGAGCACGGTGTTGATGAGCACGGTTTGATGCACGGTGTTGATGAGTCACGGTGTTTGATGAGCGGTGTTGATGAGCACGGTGTTGATGAGCACGGTGTTGATGAGCACGGTGTTGATGAGTACGGTGTTGATGAGCACGGTGTTGATGAGCACGGTGTTGATGAGCACGGTGTTGATGAGTACAGTGTTGATGAGCACGGTGTTGATGAGCACGGTGTTGATGAGCACGGTGTTGATGAGCACGGTGTTGATGAGCACGGTGTTGATGAGTACAGTGTTGATGAGCACGGTGTTGATGAGCACGGTGTTGTGATGAGTGTGTTGATGAGCACGGTGTTGATGAGTACAGTGTTGATGAGTACGGTGTTGATGAGCACGGTGTTGATGAGCACGGTGTTGATGAGTACGGTGTTGATGAGCACGGTGTTGATGAGCACGGTGTTGATGAGCACGGTGTTGATGAGCACGGTGTTGATGAGCACTGTGTTGATGAGCACGGTGTTGATGAGCACGGTGTTGATGAGCACGGTGTTGATGAGCAGGTTTTTGATGGCAGGGTTTTGTTGGAATTTGTGGCACGGTTTTTGGGGGGTTTTGAGGAGCACGGTTGATGGTCGGTTTTTTGTGAGCACGGTGTTGATGAGCGGTGTTGATGGCCGGTTTGATGAGCAGGTGTCGGGATGAGCAGGTGTTATGAGACGGTGTTGATGAGACGGGGTTAGAGAGGTGTTGATGGTAGGTTGTGGGGTTTGATGCAGGTGTTGAAGAGCACGGGTTTTGGCGTGTGAGGGCACGGTGTGTGAGCACGTGTTGAGAGGGGGGTTTTGATGAGCAGGGTTTTGTTAAAAGGGGGGAGGCACGGTTTGATGAGCAGGTTTTTATGGCAGGTGTTGATGAGCAGGGTTGAGAGCACGGTGTTGATGAGCACGGTGTTTGTTGAGCCGGTGTTGTGAGCCGGTTTTGTGAGCCCCGGGTTTGTTGTGAGCACTGTTTGGGTGTATGGAGGGTGTGATGCAGGTTTTGTTGAGCCGGGTTGATGAGCAGGTGTTGATGGCAGGGTTTTTTGATGAGCAGGTGTTGATGAGAGGGTTGGGGGTGTTGAAGCAGGTGTTGATGGCACGGTGTTGGGACGTGTTTTGTTTGGGATGGCAGGTGTTGGTTCTGGGGGGCGGTTTGATGAGAGGTGTTGGGTGGGGAAAACCGGTTGTTGATGGCGGTGTTGTGAGCCGGTGGTTGAAGCACGGTGTTGAAGCACGGTGTTGATGAGCACGGTTGGTTTTGAAGGGTTGCCATGTTGATGAGAAGGTTGATGGCAGGGGTTTTATGGTTTGTGTTGATACGGTGTTGATGGAATTTTTCACGGTTTAAAAGGGGGGGGCATTTGTTGATGAGGGTTTTGATGAGCAGGTTGGTTGATGGCCGGTTTTGTGACCCCGGTTTGGGGGGTTTTGTGAGCACGGTGTTGATGAGACGGTGTTGGACATTTTGGGCCCGGTTTGTTGTAAGGGGAAGCCGGTTGTTGATTTTTGACGGTGTTGATGAGCACGGGTTGATGAGACGGTTTTGATGAGCACGGTGTTGATGAGCACGGTGTTGATGAGAGGGTGTTATGAGCAGGTGTTGATGGCCGGTGTTGTGAAGGGGGCAGGTGTTGGGATTTTGAGCACGGTTTTTGATGAGATTTACCGGT
>NC_069491.1:23948108-23969434 GCF_026875155.1 Cherax quadricarinatus | reverse complement strand
ACTCAAGGGGATTTTTTTGGTGGGGGCGAACCCCACTCAAGGTATTTTTTTTTGTGTGGGTTCGAACCCCACCAAGGTATTTTTTTTTTTTGGGGTTTGAACCCCACTCAAGGGATTTTTTTTTAAAGGGGTTCGAACCCCACTCAAGGGATTTTTATGATGGGTTCGAACCCCACTCAAGGTATTTTTTATGGTGGGTTCGAACCCCACTCAAGGTATTTTTTATGGTGGGTTCGAACCCCACTCAAGTAATTTTTTTTATGGTGGGTTTCGAACCCCACTCAAGGTATTTTTTAAAGAGTGGTTCGAACCCAACTCAAGGTATTTTTTTATGAGTGGTTTTTGAACCCCACTCAAGGGATTTTTTATGTGTGGGTTCGAACCCCACTCAAGGTATTTTTTATGTGTGGGTTCGAACCCCACTCAAGGTATTTTTTATGTTTTCGAACCCACTCAAGTATTTTTTTTATGGTGGTTCGAACCCCACTCAAGGTATTTTTTATGAGTGGGTTCGAACCCCACTCAAGGTATTTTTTATGTGTGGGTTCGAACCCCACTCAAGGTATTTTTTTATGTGTGGGTTCGAACCCCACTCAAGGTATTTTTTTATGTGTGGGTTCGAACCCCACTCAAGGTATTTTTTATGTGTGGGTTCGAACCCCACTCAAGGTATTTTTTTATAGTGGGTTCGAACCCCACTCAAGGTATTTTTTGTGTGGGTTCGAACCCCACTCAAGGTATTTTTTTATGTGTGGGTTCGAACCCCACTCAAGGTATTTTTTTATGTGTGGGTTCGAACCCCACTCAAGGTATTTTTTAATGTGTGGGTTCGAACCCCACTCAAGGTATTTTTTTATGTGGGTTCGAACCCCACTCAAGGTATTTTTTTATGTGTGGGTTCGAACCCCACTCAAGGTATTTTTTTATGTGTGGTTCGAACCCCACTCAAGGTATTTTTTTATGAGTGGGTTCGAACCCCACTCAAGGTATTTTTTTATGAGTGGGTTCGAACCCCACTCAAGGTATTTTTTTATGAGTGGGTTCGAACCCCACTCAAGGTATTTTTTATGTGTGTTCGAACCCCACTCAAGGTATTTTTTTATGAGTGGGTTCGAACCCCACTCAAGGTATTTTTTATGAGTGGGTTCGAACCCCACTCAAGGTATTTTTTATGAGTGGGTTCGAACCCCACTCAAGGTATTTTTTATGAGTGGGTTCGAACCCCACTCAAGGTATTTTTTATGAGTGGGTTCGAACCCCACTCAAGGTATTTTTTATGAGTGGGTTCGAACCCCACTCAAGTATTTTTTTATGAGTGGGTTCGAACCCCACTCAAGGTATTTTTTTATGATTGGGTTCGAACCCCACTCAAGGTATTTTTTTATGAGTGGGTTCGAACCCCACTCAAGGTATTTTTTATGAGTGGGTTCGAACCCCACTCAAGGTATTTTTTATGAGTGGGTTCGAACCCCACTCAAGGTATTTTTTATGAGTGGGTTCGAACCCCACTCAAGGTATTTTTTTATGAGTGGGTTCGAACCCCACTCAAGGTATTTTTTTATGAGTGGGTTCGAACCCCACTCAAGGAATTTTTTATGAGTGGGTTCGAACCCCACTCAAGGTATTTTTTTATGAGTGGTTCGAACCCCACTCAAGGTATTTTTTTATGAGTGGGTTCGAACCCCACTCAAGGTATTTTTTTATGAGTGGGTTCGAACCCCACTCAAGGTATTTTTTTTATGAGTGGTTCGAACCCCACTCAAGGTATATTTTATGAGTGGGTTCGAACCCCACTCAAGGTATTTTTATGAGTGGGTTCGAACCCCACTCAAGGTATTTTTTTATGACTTGGTTCGAACCCCACTCAAGGTATTTTTTTATGACTTGGTTCGAACCCCACTCAAGGTATTTTTTTATGAGTAGGTTCGAACCCCACTCAAGGTATTTTTTTATGAGTGGGTTCGAACCCCACTCAAGGTATTTTTTATGAGTGGGTTCGAACCCCACTCAAGGTATTTTTTGAGTGGGTTCGAACCCCACTCAAGGTATTTTTTATGTGGGTTCGAACCCCACTCAAGGTATTTTTTATGTGTGGGTTCGAACCCCACTCAAGGTATTTTTTATGAGTGGGTTCGAACCCAACTCAAGGTATTTTTAATGAGTGGGTTCGAACCCCACTCAAGGTTTTTTTATGAGTGGGTTCGAACCCCACTCAAGGTATTTTTATGAAATGGGTTCGGAAACCCCACTCAAGGTAATTTTATGATGGGTTTGAACCCCCTCAAAAGGGATTTTTATGAGTGGTTCGAACCCCACTCAAGGTATTTTTTAAAAAGTTGGGTTCGAACCCACTCAAGGTATTTTTTTATGATTGGTTTCGAACCCCACTCAAGGTATTTTTTTATGAGTGGGTTCGAACCCTCGAAGGTATTTTTTAAAGAGTGGGGTTTGAACCCACTCAAGGTATTTTTATGAGGGGGTTTGAACCCCACTCAAGGTATTTTTTATGATGGGGGTTTGAACCCCACCAAGGTAATTTTTTTTTATGGGTCGAACCCCACTCAAGGTATTTTTTATGATGGTTTTAACCCCACCAATATTTTTTTTAGAGTGGGGGCGAACCCCCTCAAGGTAATTTTTTTAGGGGTTTTTGAACCTACTCCAAAGGGATTTTTTTTTGATGGGGTTTGAACCCCACTCAAGGGGATTTTTTATGGTGGGTCGAACCCCCACTCAAGGTATTTTTTTGATGGGTTCGAACCCCCCCAAGGGATTTTATTAAAAAAGGGGGTTTGAACCCCCCAAGGGATTTTTTATGATGGGGGGAACCCCCTCAAGGTTTTTTTAGAGTGGGTTCGAACCCCACTTAAGGTATTTTTTTTGATTTTCAACCCCCTCAAGGTATTTTTTTATGATGGGTTGAAACCCCCTAAGGTATTTTTTATGATTGGTTTTGAACCCCCCTCAAGGTATTTTTTAAAGAGTGGGTTTTGAACCCCACTCAGGATTTTTTTGATTGGTTCGAACCCCACTCAAGGGATTTTTTTTTTTTTGGGGGCGAACCCCACTCAAGGTATTTTTTTTTGGGGTTCGAACCCCACTCAAAGGGATTTTTTTGAAGGGTTAACCCCACTCAAGGGATTTTTTATGATGGGGCGAACCCCACCAAATAATTTTTATGGTGGGCGACCCCCCTCAAGGTTTTTTTTATATGGGTTCGAACCCCCTCAAGGTATTTTTTAGATGGGGTTTGAAAACCCCCCCCCAAAGGGATTTTTTTATGGTGGGGTTTGAACCCCACTCAAGGATTTTTTTTTTTTAATTGGTTCAACCCCACTCAAATATTTTTTTATGACTTGGTTCGAACCCCACTCAAGGTATTTTTTATGACTTGGGCGAAACCCCACTCAAGGATTTTTTTTTTAAATTGGTTCGAACCCCACTCAAAGGGATTTTTTTTTGACTTGGTTGAACCCCCCTCAAAGGGATTTTTTTTATGGGCAAACCCCCCCCTTTTTTTTAAAGGTTCCCCCCCTAATACTTGGTTAAAAAAAAAAAAAAAAAATTTGGTTGAACCCCCCTCAAGGAAATTTTTTTGATTGGTTTAAAAACAGGTATTTTTTAATACTTTTAAACTAAATTTTTTTTTGCAAAACATTTAAAATTTTTTAAAATTGTAAACCTTTTTTTTTTTTTTTAAAAACTAGTATTTTTATGTTAAAAAGACTATTTAAAATTGTACTATTAACCAAATTTTTATAAGGTTCAAAGAAAACAGTATGCCATAATTCTAACACCATTAGGGTCATATTCAAAGGGACTGTAAGTCCTAGAACCCTAAAGGGACTCAGTAGGTGCAAGGTATCAAAGGGACTCAGAAAAGGGCCCGTAGGACCATAGGCACTCATAGGGTTCAGTAGGGCCAGAAGGTAAAAGTAAGTGCCAGTGGTACCATAGGCACCACTATTCAGAGGGACTTTAGAGGGGCCCGTAAGTGCTCAGTGGACTCAGTAGGACCTAGTGTCAGAGGGACCAGAAGGTAACTTCCAAGTAAGTGCTCAGTAGGTAACTCAGTAGTCACTCATAGGTGTTTCATTAGGTACTCAGGAGGTACTCAGTAAGTGCTTAGGTAGGTACAATCATAGGGCACTCAGTGGGCTCAGCAGGTACTCCAGAAGGTACTCAGTAAGTCTCAGTAGGTACTCAGTAGCACTCAAGTAGTGCACACAGTACTAGAAGGTACTCAGTAAGTGCTCACTAGTACTCATAGTGCACTCAGTAGGTCTCAAGCAGGTACTCAGAAGGTTCTCAGTAAGTGCTCAGTAGTACCAGTATGCACTTCAGTAATTGCTCAGTAGGTACTCAGTAGGCACTCAGTAGGTGCTCAGCAGGTACCAAAGGTACTCCAAGTAAGGGCTCAGTAGTACTCAGTAGGCACTCTCAGTAGGTGCTCAGCAGTACTCAGAAGGTACTCAGTAAGTGCTCAGTAGGTACTTCAGTAAGGGACTAGTATGGTGCTCAGCAGTACTCAGAAGTACTCAGTAATGCTCAGTAGGTACTCAGTAGTGCACTCAGTAGTTATGCTCAGCAGGTACTCAGAAGGTACTCAGTAAGTGCACAGAGGTACTCAGTAATGCACTCAGTAGTGCTCAGCAGGTTTTTACTCAGAAGGTACTCAGTATGTGCTCAGTAGGTACTCAGTAGGCACTCAGTAGTGCTCAGTCAGGTTAAACTCAGAAGTACTCAGTAAGTGCTCATAGTACTCAGTAGGCACTCAGTAGGTGCTCAGCAGGTACTCAGAAGGTACTCAGTAATTCTCAGTAGGTACTCAGTAGGCACTCAGTAGGTGCTCTCAGCAGGTACTCAGAAGGTACTCAGTAAGTGCTCATAGTACTCAGTAGCACTTCAGTAGTGCTCAGTAGGACTCAGTAGGTGCTCGCAGGTGTTCAGTAGGTACTCAGAAGGTACTCAGTAGGGACTCCAACATAGGGTACTCAGAAGGTACTCAGTAGGTACTCAAAGGTACTCAGTAGTACTCAGAAGTACTCAGTAGGGACTCAGTAGGTACTCAGAGGTGTACTCAGTAGGGACTCAGTAGGTGCTCAGCAAGGTAACTCAGAAGTAACTCAGTAGGACTCAGAAGGTACTCATAGGGACTCAAGAAGGTACTCTCAGTAAGGGACTCAGAAGTACTCAGTAGGTACTCAGAAGGTACTCAGTAGGTACTCAGAAGGTACTCAGTAGGGACTCAGTAGGTACTCAGAAGGTACTCAGTAGGTACTCAGAAGGTACTCAGTAGGGACTCAGTAGGTACTCAGAAGGTACTCAGTAGGGACTCAGTAGGTGCTCAGCAGGTACTCAGAATTTACTCAGTAAGTGCTCAGTAGGTACTCAGTAGGCACTCAGTAGGTGTTCAGTAGGTACTCAGAAGGTACTCAGTAAGTGCTCAGTAGGTACTCAGTAGGTGCTCTGCTCAGTAGGTGCTCAGCAGGTACTCAGTAGGTGCTCTGCTCAATAGGTGCTCAGCAGGTACTCAGAAGGTACTCAGTAGGGACTCAGTAGGTACTCAGAAGGTACTCAGTAGGGACTCAGTAGGTTCTCACAAGGTACTCAGAAGGTACTCAGTAGGGACTCAGGTGCTCAGCAGGTACTCAGGAGGTACTCAGTAGGGACTCAGTAGGTGCTCAGCAGGTACTCAGAAGATACTCAGTAGGGACTCAGTAGGTGCTCAGCAGGAACTCAGAAGGTACTCAGTAGGGACTCAGTAGGTGCTCAGCAGGTACTCAGAAGGTACTCAGTAGGGACTCAGTAGGTGCTCAGCAGGTACTCAGAAGGTACTCAGTAGGGACTCAGTATCTCTATATAGTAGGTGCTCAGCAGTACTCAGAGGTAACTTCAGTAGGGACTCATAGGTGCTCAGCAGGTACTCAGAAGGTACTCAGTAGGGACTCAGTATGGTGCTCCAGCAGTACTCAGAAGGTACTCAGTAAGGGACTTTCAGTAGGTGCTCAGCAGTACTCAAAGGTACTCCAGAGGGACTCGTAGGTGCTCAGCAGGTACTCAGAAGGTACTCAGTAGGAGCTCATAGGGTGCTCAGCGTACTCAGAGGTACTCAGTAGGGGACTCAGTAGTTGCTCGCAGGTACTCAGAAGGTACTCAGTAGGGACTCAGTAGGGGTGCTCAGCAGGTACTCAGAAGGTACTCAGTAGGGACTCTCATTAGTGCTCAGCAGGTACTCAGGAGGTACTCAGTAGGACTCCAGTAGGTGCTCAGCAGGTACTCAGAAGGTACTCCAGTAGGGACTCGTAGTGCTCAGCAGTACTGCAGAAGGTACTCAGTAGGGACTCAGTAGGTGCTCAGCAGGTACTCTCAGAAAGTTACTCAGTAGGGACTCAGTAGGTGCTCAGCTAAGGTACTCAGAAGGTATTTCTCAGTAGGGACTCAGTAGGTGCTCAGCAGTACTCAGAAGGCATCAGTAGTGACTCAGTAGGTTCTCAGCAGGTACTCAGAAGTTCTCATAGGGACTCAGTAGGTCTCCTCAGCAGTGTACTCCAGAAGGTGCTTCACAGGTACCCAGTAGGTGCTTCTGCTCAGTAGGTGCTTCAGCAGGTACCGTAGGGAAATCAGTAGGTGCACAGCAGGTACTCAGATGGTACTTACTCAGTAATGAACTCAGTAGGTGCTCAGCAGTACTCAGAAGGTACTCAGTAGGGACTTCAGTAGGTGCTCAGCAGGAACTCAGAAGGTACCTCAGTAAGGACTCAGTATGTGCTCACAGCAGGTACTCAGAAGGTACTCAGTAGGACACAGTATGAGTGCTTCGAGCAGGTACTCGAAGGTACTCAGTAGGTACTCAGTAGGAGTCTCAGCAGTACTCAGAAGGTATACTCAGTAGGGACTCAGTAGTGCTATCCAGGCAGGCAGGTACTCAGAAGTACTCAGTAGGGACTCAGCAGGTGCTCAGCAGGTACTCAGAAGGTACTCAGTAGGGACTCAGTAGGTGCTCAGCAGGTACTCAGAAGGTACTCAGTAGGGACACAGTAGGTGCTCAGCAGGTACTCAAAGGTACCATAGGGACTCAGTAGGTGCTCAGCAGTAAAAAAAAACTCAGAAGGTACCCAGTAGGGACTCAGTAGGTGGCTCCACAGGTACTCAGAAGGTAACTCAGTAGTACTCACACATAAGAGATAAGATTTTCGTTTAGTATTTTTAAGCTATGTTATTGATGTTTAATTATTGTGTTCCAATATGTTGTCACTAGAATTTATTTTTAAGCCAGTAATATATGGTATAAATTATTTGTGATGTGTGTTTATTTTTACTAGTGTAATATTATTGTAGTAACCTTACTTGTGAGTTTGAAATAAGATTTATAGAGGCGAGTTAAACTGCTTTTGTACTTTGGTGAAGAACTTTTGTATTGAAACACTGATGGTAAATTATTATGTAAACAAACTTTATAACCCATAACCCCGGCGGTTTTAAACCCGCGCTCAGAGAGTCACACAACTCCAAGACCGTCGTCTACCACTAGACCAGCTAGCTTAAACCCGCGCCAGAGAGTCTCACCAACTCCAGACCGTCGTGTTAGCCAGCCCTAGACCAGTCTAGCTTAAACCCGCGGTCAGAAGTCTACATCTCCAGACGTCGTGTTAGCCACTAGACCAGCTATCTTAAACCGCGGTCATAGAGTCTCACAACTCCAGACCGTCGTGATTGCCACTAACCAGCTTAGCTTAAACGCCGCGGTCAGAGAGTGTCACAACTCCAGACCGTCGTGTTAGCCACAGACCAGCTAGCTTTAACCCGCGGTCAGAGATTTCCCCCCCCCCCCTCACAACTCCAGACCGTTCGTGTTTACCACTAGCCCACAAGCTTAAAACCCCGGTCAGAGAGTGTCACAACTCCAGACCGTCGTGTTAGGCCACTAGAACCAGCTAGCTTAAACCCGCGGTCAGAGAGTCACACAACCCAGACCGTCGTGTTAGCCACTAGACCAGCTAGCTTAAGCCCGCGGTCAGAGAGTCTCACACTCCAGACCGTCGTGTTAGCCACTAGACCACTACTTAAAACCCGCGTTCAGAGAGACTCACAACTCCAGACCGTCGAGTTAAGCCACTAGACCCGCCTAGCTTAAACACCCGCGGTCAGAGAGACTCGAACACAGCTCCGTCGTGTTTAAGCCACTAGACCAGCTACTTAAACCCGCGGTCAGAGAGTCTCACAAACACCAGACCGTCGTGTTAGGCCACTAGAACCAGCTAGCTTAAACCGGTCGAGAGTCTCACAACTCCCAGACCGTCGTGTTAGCCACGTAGGAGGGGAGGAAGGAAGAGAGGGGGGGAAGAAAGGGGAACTAGTTAAAAGAGGGCAGGGGGGGAATGGGGGAAGGGTAAGAGGAGAGAGGGGACTAGGAAGGGGGAGAGCTGCTACCACGTTACTTACACTTTGAAGTTGGTGAGGGTGGCTCGGGGTCACTGGCGGGGCCCAGCAAGCTTAAACCCGCGGTCAGAGAGTCACACAACTCCAGACCGTCGTGTTACGCCCCCTCGACACTAGCTTAAACCCGCGGTCAGAGAGTCTCACAACTCCATATGTCCGACTTGTTTGCCACTAGACAGCTGCTTAAACCCGCGGTCAAAGAGTCTCACAAGGCTCCCGACCCGTCGTGTTAGCCACTAAGACCGCTTGTGCTTAAACCCGCGGTCAGAGAGTCTCACAACTCCAAGACCGTCGGTTTTAGCCACTAGACCAGCTAAGCTTAAACCCGCGGTCAGAGAAGTCCTCACAACTCCAGAACCGTCGTGTTAGCCACAAGACCCAGCTAGCTTAAAACCGCGTCAGAGAGTCTCACAACTCCAGACCGTCGTGTTAGCCACTAGACCAGCTAGCTTAAACCCCGGTCAGGAGAGACTCACAACCCAGACCGTCGTGTTAGCCACTAGACCAGCTAGCTTAAACCCGCGGTCAGAGAGTCTCAACTCTAGACCGTCGTGATAGTGTGGTGTGTGCACTGTATTTAGGTGTTGTTGTGCACCTTGTTGAGTGTGGTGTGTGCACTTGTTGAGTGTGGTGTGTGCACTTGTTGATGTGGAGTTGCACTTGTTGAGTGTGGTGTGTGTACTTGTTGAGTGTGGTGTGTGCACCATTGTTTGATGTGGTGGTGCACCTTGTTTGAGTGTGGTGTGTGCACTTGTTGAGTGTGTGTGTGTACTTGTTGAGAGTGGTGTGTGGTACTTTTGGAGTGTTGTTGTGTGTACTGTTGAGGTGGTGTGTCACATTGTTTGAGTGTGGTGTGTGCACTTGTTGAGTGTGGTGTGTGTACTTGTTGAGTGTGGTGTGTGTACTTGTTGAGTGTGGTGTGTGTACTTGTTGAGTGTGGTGTGTGTACTTGTTGATGTGTGTGTGCACTTGTTGAGTGGTGGGGGGTTGGTACTTTTGTTGAAGTGTGTGTGTGTACTTGTTGAGTGTGGTGGTGCACTTGTTTGAGTGTGGTGTGGCACTTGTTGAGTGTGGTGTGTGAACTTGTTGAGTGTGGTGTGTGCACTTGTTTGATGTGGTGTGTGTACTTGTTGAGTGTGAGTTGTGTGTACTTGTTAGTGTGGTGTGTGCGACTTTTTTGATGTGGTGTGTGTACTTGTTGAGTGTGGTGTGTGTAACTTGTTGAGTGGGGTGTGTGCAACTTGTTGAGTGTGGTGTGTGCACTTGTTGAGTGTGGTGTGTGTACAGTTGAGTGTGGTTGTGTGTACTTTGTGTGAGTGTGTGTGTGTACTTGTTGAGTGTGGGTGTGTGTACTTGTTGAGTGTGGTGTGTGCCTGTTGAGTGTGGTGTGTGTCCTTGTTGATGGTGTGTGTACTTTTGAGTGTGGTGTGGGTGGTACTTGTTGATGTGGTGTGTGCACTTGTGAGTGTGGTGTGTGATACTTGTTGAGTGGTGGTGTGTGTACTTGTTGAGTGTGGTGTGGCACTTGTTGAGTGTGTGGTGTGGTAACTTGTTGATGTGTGTGTGTACTTGTTAAAGTGTGGTGTGTGCACTTTTGAGTGTGGTGTGGTGCACTTGTTGAGTGTGGTGTGTGTACTTTTTTGAGTGTGGTGTGTGTACTTTGTTTGAGTGTGGTGTGTGACTTGTTGATTTGTGGTGTGGTGCACTTGTTGAGTGTGGTGTGTGTACTTGTGGAGTGTTGTGTGTGCACTTGTTGAGTGTGGTGTGTGCACTTGTTGAGTGTGGTGTGTGCACTTGTTGAATGATCGAGGGGATCGAGGGGAGCGGAGAGGTGGTGGAGGAGCGGGGGTGGAGGGGCGGGCGTGGTAGGCGGAAGGGATTGGTGGGCTGGGGAGGGGGCGGGGAAGCGGGTGGCGGGGTGTTAGTGGGCGGGGGGCGAGGGCGGGGAGAGGTTGGTGGAGGAGCGGGGGGTGGAGCGGCGGGAGGTGGTAGCGGAGGGGATGGTGGGCTGGGGGAGGGGCGGGAAAGCGGTGGCGGTGTGTTAGGGGCGGGGGGCGAGGGCGGGGGAGATGTGGTGGATGGAGCGGGGGGTGAGGGGCTGGTGGTGTAGGCTGAGGGATTGGTTTGCTTGGGGAGTGGGCGGGGAATGCGGGTGGGCGGGGTGTTAGGGGCGGGGGGGCGAGGGGCGGGGGAGAGGGTGTAAGGAAGCGGTGGTGGAGGGGCGGGATTTGGTAGGCGGAAAGATGATTGGTGGGCTGGGCGAAGGGGCGGGAATGCGGGTGCGGGGTGTTAGGGCCGGGGGGCGAGGGGCGGGGAGAGTGGTGGAGGAGCGGGGGGTGGAGGGGTGGGCGGTGTACGGAAGATGATTGTGGGCTGTGGGAGGGGGCGGGTAGATGCTGGTGGCGGGGTTTTAGGGCGGGGCGAAGGGCGCGGGAAGAGGTGAGGCGGAGCGAGGGGGTGGAGGGGCAGGCGGTGGTAGGCGAGGGATTGGTGGGCTGGGGAGGGCGGGGAATGCGGGTGGCGGGGTGAGTTAGGGCGGGGGGGCGAGGGGCGGGGGGGAGAGGGGATGTTACGTAATTTATACTATGATAATTGTACTTATGTGTACCTGTGCCTGAATGAACTTATTTATTTTTTATTTATGAAGATATGGCCCTTGTTTACCCATTCAAATCTGAAAATATTTGGGATACGTCAAAAATCGCAATGAGAGCTTCTAGAGCAATCATTCTTCTATGTTTGTTGTAGGTAAGCACATATGCAACAGTTTAGGTATCACAAGGTATCTTGGACAGACCTCAATCAACTTCGACAACCTCTACTAGTGAGAACGGCTGGATTTGAGAGGGACCTGACCTCCCAGCATCTGAGTTCTTACGTCTTCTAGTGACCTACGTCTCACCTGTTGGCACTATATAAGGCTCCATCCTGTCACTTCATCTCCATATTGTTTCATTCTATGGAACAATGCACTTCTCCTACTGAAGACTGACCACCTCAAAACTTTAAGGGTGATGGACTGATTACATCGTCTTCAAGTATCTTCTGCTTCTATCAACTTTTCTGTACTCGACTGAAGAAGCCTACTGTGTAGGCGAAACGTTTCGAAATAAAGATACCTAACTGTTGCATATGTGTCTTACCTAACAACCTGTCGGTATTTATACATTTTAATGTTCATTCTATGTTTGTTAGAGATAAGATAAGATAAGATAAGATTTTGTTCGGATTTTTAACCCCGGAGGGCTAGCCACCCAGGATAACCCAAGAAAGTCAGGCGTCATCGGAGGACTGTCTAACAACTTTATTTCCATTGGGGACCCTTATCTTGTCCCCCAGGATGCGACCCACACCAGTCCG
Source organism: Cherax quadricarinatus (assembly GCF_026875155.1). Classification (NCBI taxonomy): domain Eukaryota; kingdom Metazoa; phylum Arthropoda; class Malacostraca; order Decapoda; family Parastacidae; genus Cherax; species Cherax quadricarinatus. Next base: position 23,957,632 of record NC_069491.1, on the reverse strand, counting down.
ACACACCCAGGTACTATTTGCTGCTAGGTGAACAGGACAACATTGTAAGGAAACGTGTCGAAATGTTTCCACCCGCCCGGGAATCGAACCCGGCCCTCCGTGAGTGAAGCGGAGCTTTAGCCACCAGGCCACCGGGCCACCTATATATTATTTTTCTGTGTACTTTTTATGTTTTCTATGTTATTATTAACACATCCCGGGTGTTAGCGGACTGGTGTGGGTGGCATCTGGGTGATAGTGGACTGTGTGGGTCGCATCTCCTGGGTGTAAGTGGACTGGTGTGGTCACATCCTGGTGTTAGTGGAACTGGTGTGGGTGGCATCCTAAGTGTTAGTGGACTGGTGTGGTGGCCTCCTGGTGTTAGTGACTGTGTTGGTCGCATCTGGTGTTATTGGACTGGTGTGGGTCGCATCCTGGGTGTTAGTGGACTGGTGTGGGTGGCATCCTGGTGTTAGTGGACTGGTGTGAGTGGCATCCTGGGTGTTAAGTGGACTGTTGTGGGTGCAATCCTGGTGTTAGTGGATCTGGTGTGGGTGGCATCCTGGGTGTTAGTGGACTGTGTGGGTGGCATCCTGGGTGTCAGTGACTGTGTTGGTGGCATCCCTGGGTGTTAGTGGACCGGTGGTGGTGGCATCTTGGGTGTTATGGACTGGTGTGGGTGGCATCCTGGGGGAACATATTGAGGACCACAATGGAAATAAGACAAGACAGTCCTCGATGACCACTACTTTCTTGGGTTATCCTGAATGGCTATACCCTCCCGGGGTTAAAAATCTAAGGAAATCTTATCAATACATAGTAGCGTATGTATAAAAACGTAGGATAAACCCAAAAAAAGTCGGACAAGTAACTTAACTTCATTGTATGTTCAAAGGCCACTAAAATCTGGAACACCCTACCTGAAAATTCTAAAACTTGCAGACACATTCATCACTTCAAAACTACTATCAGAAAACATCTTATCTCCCTGATACACCCCGTCAAACTAACCTACACAAATACCAACACAATACACCTGGTGGTTTCACACACACTCACTCACCCATTTTGCTCTGGTGGCTCTGGTGGCTAACGCTCTCGTTTCCACCACGGCGAGGGTCTGGTTCGATCCCAGCCAGAGTAGAATCATTGACGTGTTTTGTTTCCACCTTTGTCTATGTTCCCCATCAGTAAAATGGTACCTGGGTGTTAGTGGACTGGTGGTGGGTCCATCCTGGACACTGACCTAATTTGCCCGAAATGCAGAGCATAAAAAGGGAGTTTCTATATAGTAGTATGTCATTGTTGTCAGCTAGACTGTATATAACCTTGTACATGTACTTTAGTAAATAAAGATATATTATTATTAAACAGAAATATTAATGTCAATCTTACAATGAATGCCTGTGATACTACTCCAATAACTGAAACTATGTAACTGTTGCCAAAACAAAAACATTCACATTGCTACACCTCACAAACTAGTAGGGGAGGGTAAGGTTCGTCATGAACAAGGACAAATGTTTTCCTGACGGCGGGTCTTAGTCAGATGAGGACACCCCTTTGGAGCTTTTGGTCATCTGACGCGAAGGGCCTTCCGCTGGCTTAACCGGTCCACACCCTTTAAAAATTATGGTCATTTAAACCGAACACAAACTAGTATTTATCACTTAGCCATAATTCAACTTAACTCATAATAGGGGCCCTTTTATTATTACACAAATATACCCCCCACCCCGCCATCCTATCACTACATAACAGCACTATCATTCACTATATACCACGAACTAAAACTAAATAAATTCTCTATCACTATATTAACACAGCTTTATCACTATTCCTATAATGTACTTAACATTCTTGTGGTGTATAAATAGATTTTTTTCTTTGTTTAAAACTTGTATTCTCCCTAGCCTAGTTGTTAGCACATCGCTCTGAGAGTGATAAGACTCAGCGTTGTGGGTTCGAACCCCACTAGTACCCCTAGTAGTACCTAGTTAGTGTAAATCCCTCCCAAGTTCACCCAGCAAGATGGCAAGTTCAGAGGAATAGTTGAGGATGTCGAATTCCTTGGTGTAATATCACCCGTTCTTCCATGGAGACTACCCAGCCAATTGTCGGATTTGATATCCCAGACCATCGTTCGTGAGACTCCTCGCACTTTCGGTAAAGTATGTGAAGTCTGTACAGCGACGGGCTACTTCGGCGGGCCTCCAATACCCAAAGGTCACGGTGCGTATGTACTGCTGTCCTCATGAACCTCAACTGCATCTCTCTGTACGTCTCTCATGAAGAGTATTAATCTAACATAATGGTGTAGTGAACTTACCGCCCGCAGAGTGGTGAAGAAATACTACAAGAATAACCGTACCAGTTAACAGAAAATTGAAAAGACTTACAAGAGTTAGAACAGGGGTAGGGGTACCTGCGCCTACCATGCCCCCTGGCCTTCATGGACTAACTGTCAGTTCCGTCCTCAAGGAGGCCAAAGACATCTGGCGCTGGTTCTACATGAGAATGCAATATCTCCCAGATGTTTAAGCAAACAATATGGTCGACTCAATGCCTGACTGAATTCGACAATGATAAAATTACTTCCACCGACAATTTCCAAAAAGTGTACTGGCGATCCTGATTAAAAGTCATCTGTCTGATATAAGAAATGGATACGCCTTTAAACGTCAACTGGACATAGAGACGCCCTCAGACCCACCACGAAAAATGATAAAGATCTGAATTATCAGATAAAAAGGACATAAAGTTAAATAAATAAATGAATGTTGCATGTGTGTGTTGTGTATGTGTGTGTGTATGTTTGTGTTATGTGTGTGTGTGGCGTGTGTGTGTGTTTTGAGTCCTCCAAGAACGAAGGGGAGAGGTTATAATTAGGATAAATTCAAATAGTAGTGCAGATTTCAATTATTTTTTTTTTTATTTTTAAGTTAAGAATGTAATCAGGAGTCTATTATTATTATTTCCATGGAGTTTCCTGAAAAAAAAAACTATAGAAAACAAATAAAAATAGTGAGTTTACTGGTATGACAACACTGCAGTATCTTTTATGAAGTGACTGTGGGTTCGAACCCCACTCAAGGTATTTTTTTATGAGTGGGTTTCGAACCCCACTCAAGGCATCTTTTTTATGTGTGGGTTCAGAACCCACTCAAAGGTATTTTTTTATGAGTGGGTTTCGAACCCCACTCAGGTATTTTTTTTGAGTGGGTTCGAACCCACTCAAGGTATTTTTTTTATGAGTGGGTCGAACCCCACTCAGGGTATTTTTTATGAGTGGGTTCGAACCCCACTCAAGGTATTTTTTTATAGTGGGTTCGAACGCCCCATCAAGGTATTTTTTTATGTGTGGATCGAACCCCACTCCCAAGGTATTTCTTATGAGTGGGTTCGAACCCCACCTCAAGGTATTTTTGATGTGTGGGTTTCGAACCCAACTCAAGCATTTTTTTATGTTGGTTTCGAACCCCACTCAAGTATTTTTTTATGTGTAGGTTCGAACCCCACTCAAGGTTTTTTTATGTGTGGGGTTCGAACCCGCACTCAAGGTATTTTTTTAATGTGTGGGTTCGAACCCACTCAAGGTATTTTTTTATGAGTGGGTTCGAACCCCCACTCAAGGTATTTTTTATGAGTGGGTTTCGAAGGCCCTCTCAGGTTATTTTTTATGTGTGGGTTCGAACCTCACTCAAGGTATTTTTTTATGAGTGGGTTCGACCCCATCAAGAGTATTTTTTTATGAGTGGGTTCGAACCCCACTCAAGGTATTTTTTATGAGTGGGTTTCGCACCCCACTCAGGTATTTTATTATGTGTGGGTCGAACCCCACTCCAGGTTTTTTTTTTATGAGTGGGTTCAAAACCCCACTCAAGGTATTTTTTATGAGTGGGTTTGAACCCCAACTCAAGTATTTTTTGAGGGAGGGGGGGGGGGGGGGCGAACCCCACTCAAGGTATTTTTATGTGTTGGTACGACCCCACTCCAAGGATTTTTTTATGTGTGGGTTCCGAACTCCCACTCAAGGTATTTTTTATGCGTGGTTTTGGATTTCGAACCCCACTCAAGTAATTTTTGTGTGGATTCGAACCCCACTCAAGGTATTTTTTTATGGGTATTTCAAAAACCCCACTGAAGGTATTTTTTTATGAGTGGTTCGAACCCCAGTCCCCAAGGTATTTTTTTTGTTATGTGTGGGTTCGAACCCCACTCACGGTAATTTTTTTATGTGTGATTCGAACCCCACCATGGTATTAACCTTGTGTAGAGCGAACCGCACTCAAGGTATTTTTTTTATGTGTGGATTCGAAACCCACTGAAGGTATTTTTTATAGTGGGTTCGAACCCACTCAAGTATTTTTTTATGTGTGGGTTCGAACCCCACTCAAGGTATTTTTTTAGTGTGGTTTCGAACCCCACTCAAGGTATTTTTATTATTGTAGGTTCGAACCCCCACTCCAGTATTTTTTTATGAGTGGGTTCGAACCCACTCCAAGTAATTTTTTTATGTGTGGGGTTCGAACCCCACTCAATGTAAATTTTTTTAGTGTGTTTCGAACTCCCACTCAATGTATTTTTTTATGTGTGGGTTCCGAACCCCACTCAAGGTACTTTTTTATGATGGGTTTCGACCCCACTCAAGGTATTTTTTCATGTGTGGTTCGAACCCCAACCAAGGTATTGTTTTATTGTGGTTCGAACCCCACTCAAGGTATCTTTTTATGTGTGGGGTTCGAACCCCACTCAAGGTATTTTTTTATTGTGGGTTCGAACCCCACTCAAGGGTTTTTTTAATGTGTGGGTTTCCTGAACCCCTCACAAGGTATTTTTTTATTTTTTTTTGAAGTGGGTTCGAACCCCACTCAAGGTATTTTTTGTGTGGGTGCGAACCCCACTCAGGTATTTTTTAATGTGTGGGTTCGAGCCCCACTCCAAGGTATTTTTTTATGAGTGGGTTCGATAAACCCCACTCAGGGATATTTTTTATTATGATGGTTAGAACCCCACTCATGGTATTTTTTTTAATGATGGGGTCGAACCCCCACTCAAGGTATTTTTTTATGTGTGGATTCGAACCCCACTCAGTATTTTTTTTATGAGGTGGGTTCGAACCCGGGTTCGAACCCCACTCATAAAAAAATACCTGAGTGGTTCGAATCCACACATAAAAAAATACCTTGAGTGGGGTTCGAACCCACTCATAAAAAAATACCTTGAGTGGGGTTCTAACCCACTCATAAAAAATACCCTGAGTGGGGTTCGAACCCACTCATAAAAAAATACCTTGAGTGGGGCTCGAACCCACACATAAAAAATACCTTGAGTGGGGTTCGAACCCACACAAAAAAATACCTTGAGTGGGGTTCGAACCACATCATAAAAAAATACCTTGAGTGGGGTTCGAACCCACACATAAAAAAACACCTTGAGTGGGGTTCGAACCCACACATAAAAAAATACCTTGAGTGGGGTTCGAACCCACACATAAAAAGATACCTTGAGTGGGGTTCGAACCCACACATAAAAAATACCTTGAGTGGGGTTCGAACCCACACATGAAAAAATACCTTGAGTGGGGTTCGAACCCACTCATAAAAAAGTACCTTGAGTGGGGTTCGAACCCACACATAAAAAAATACCTTGATGGTTTCGAACCCCACATAAAAAAATACCTTATGGGTTCGAACCCACACAAAAAAAAATTACTTGAGTGGGTTCGAACCACTCAAAAAAAAATACTTGAGTGGTTCGAACCTACACATAAGAAAAAAAAAAAAAAAAACAAAAAAAAAAATACCTTGAGTGGGGTTCGAACCACACTAAAAAAATACCTTGAGTGGGGTCCGCCCCACACATAAAAAAAATAAATACCTTGAGCTGGGTTCGAACCCACTAATAAAAAATTACCTTCAGTGGGTTTCGAATTCCACACAGAAAAATATACCTTGAGTTCGGTCGATCCACACAAAAAAATACCATGAGTGGGTTCGGGGAATCCCAACCCATAAAAAAAATACCTTGAGTGGGTTCGAACCCACACATAAAAAATAACCTTAACAGGGTTCGAACCCACTCATAAAAAAATACCTTCAGTGGTTCGAATTCCACACCAAAAAAATACCTTGATGGGTTCCGAATCCACACAAAAAATACCTTGAGTGGGGTTCGAATCCACACATTAAAAAAATACCTTGAGTGGGGTTCGAACCCACACATAAAAAAATACGTTGAGTGGGGTTCGAACCCACACATAAAAAAATACCTTGAGTGGGGTCGAACCGCACACATTTAAAAATACCTGAGTGGGGTTTCGAACCCAACACATAAAAAATACCTTAGTGGGTTCGAACACACACATAAAAAAATAACCCTTGAGTTGGGTTTCGAACCCACAACAAAAAATACCTGAGTGGGGTTAGAAAGCCCACTCAAAAAAATACCTTGAGTGGGTCGAATCAACACAAGAAAAATACTTGAGTGGGGTTCGAATCCACAATAAAAAATACCTTGAGTGGGGGTTCGAACCCACACATAAAAAAACCTGAGTGGGGTTCCGAACCCCACACATAAAAGAAATACTTGGAGAGGGTTCTAACCCACCTCATAAAAAAATACCTTGAGTGGTTCGAATCCACACAAACAATACCTGAGTGGGTTCGAATCCACACATAAAAAATACCTTGAGTGGGTTTTCACCCCACCAACATTAAACAAATACCTTGAGTGGGGTTCGAACCACGACATAAAAAAATACCTTGAGTTGGGTTTCGAACCCACACATAACAAATACCTTGATGGGGTTCGAACCCACACATAAAAAAATATCCTTGAGTTGGGGTTCGAACCCACACATAAAAAAATGCCTTGAGGGGGTTCTGAAACCCACACATAAAAAAAATACCTTGAGTGGGGTTCGAACCCACTCATAGAAAAATACCTTGAGTGGGGTTCGAATCCACACATAAAAAAATATCTTGAGTGGGGTTCGAATCCACACATAAAAAATACCTTGAGTGGGGTTCGAACCCGCACATAAAAAAAGTACCTTGATGGGGTTCGAACCCACACAAAAAAATACCTGAGTGGGTTCGAACCCACACATAAAAAAATACCTGAGTGGAATTCGAATCCCACACTTAAAAAATACCTTTGAGTGGGGTTTCGAAACCACGCATAAAAAATACCTTGAAGGGGTTCGAACCCTACACAAAAAAAAATACCTTTGAGTGGGTTCGTACCCACAAATAAAAAATACTTGAGTGGGGTTCGAACGCCACTCATAAAAAAATACCTTGAGTGTGTTCAAACCCACTCATAAAAAATACCTTGAGTGGGGTTTGAAACCCACTCATAAAACAAATAACCTTGAGAGGGGTTCGAACCCACACATAGAAAAATATACCGTTGAGTGGGGTACGAACCACTCATAAAAATACCTTGAGTCGGGTTCGAACCCACTCATAAAAAAATACCTTGAGTGGTTTCGAACGCCACTCATAAAAAAATACCTTGAGTGAGGTTCGAACCGCGACGACCATAAAAAAAATACCTTTGATGGGCTTTGAACCCACTCATAATAAATACCATGAGTGGGGTTCGAACCCACCATTAAAAAAAAACCTTGAGTGGGGTTGAACCCACACATAAAAAATACCTTGAGTAGGGGTTCGAACCACGACACACATAAAAAATACCTTGAGATGGGGTTCGAACCCACACATAAAAACAATACCTGAGTGGGGTTCGAACCCCACACATAAAAAATGCCTTGAGTTGGGTTCGACCCCACACATAAAAAAATACCTTGAGTGGGGTTCGAACCCACACATAAAAAAATACCTTGAGTGTGGTTCGAATCCACACATAAAAAAATACCTTGAGTGGGTTCGAACCCACTCATAAAAAAAATACCTTTGATGGGGTTCGAACCCCCTGCATAAAAAATACCCTGATTGGGGTTCGAACCCACTCAAAAAAATACCTTGAGTGGGTTCGAACCCACTCATAAAAAAATACCCTGAGTGGGGTTCAGAACCCACTCATAAAAAAATACCTTGAAGTGGGTTCGAACCCAATCTAAAAGAAAAATAATCCCTGAGTTGGGTTCGACCCACACATAAAAAATACCTTGAGTGGGGTTCGAACCCACTCATAAAAAAAAACCTTGAGTGGTTCGAACCACAGTCACTCTTAAAAGATACTGCAGTGTTGTCATACCAAAACTCACTATTTTTATTTGTTTTTATAGTTTTTTTTCAGAAACCCATGGAAATAATAATAATAGACTCCTGATTACATTCTTAACTTAAAAATAAAAAAAAAATAATTGAAATCTGACTCCCTATTGAATTTATCCTAATTATAACCTCGCCCCCTTTCAGTTCTTGGGGACTCAAAACACACACACACGCACACACACACATACACACAACATACACACACACATACAACACACAACATCCCAAAACATCATTTATTTATTTAACTTTATGTCCTTTTTAATCGATAATTCAGATCTTTATCATTTTCGGGGTGGGTCTGAGGGCGTCTCTATGTCCAGTTGACTTTTAACAGGCCGTATCCATCTTCCTTATATCAGCCAGATGACTTTAATCACGGATCGCAGTACACTTTTGGAAAATTGTCGGTGGAAGTACTATATCATTGTCGAATTCAGTCAGCATGAGTCGACCATATTGATTGCTTTAACATCTGGGAGATATTGCATTCTAAAGTAGAACCAGCGCCAGATGTCTTTGGCCTCCTTGAAGGGGAACTGACAGTTGGGTCCATGAAGGCCAGTGCATGGTAGGCGCAGGTACCGCCTACCTGTTCTACTTTTGGGTAAGTCTTTCAATTTTCTGTAACAGGTACGGGTTTTTCATGTAGTATTTCTTTACCACCTGCGGGCGGTAAGTTCACTACCACCATTATGGTAAAATTAATACTCTATCATGAGAGACGTACAGAGAGATGCAGTGAGGTTCATGAACAGCAGTACAATACGACCGTGACCTTTGGTATTGGAGGCCCCCCGAAGTAGCCCGTCGCTGCTACAGACTTCACATACTTACCGAAAGTGCGAGGAGTCTCACGAACGATGGTCTGGATATCAAATCCCGACAATGGCTTGGTAGTCTCCATGAGAGGGTGATATACACCAGGGAATTCGACATCCTCACCTTCTCTTGACTTGCCAAACTTGCTGGTGAACTTGGGAGGGATACACTAACTAGGTACTACTAGGTACTAGTGTTCGAACCCACAACGCTGAGTCTTATCACTCTCAAGCGATGTTTCTAACAACTAGGCTAGGGAGATACAAGTTTTAACAAAGAAAAAATCATTTAATACACCACAAGAAAGTTAAGTACATTATAGGAATATGAAAAAAAGCTGTGTAATATAGTGATAGAAATATTATTTTGTTATAGTCGTGTTAATATGAAAAATAGTGCCCGTTTTGTTTGATAGGGGGGTGGGGGGTGGGGTTTTTTTTAATAAAAAAGGGCCCCAATTATGAGGTTGTGGAAATG
>NC_069491.1:23911970-23947608 GCF_026875155.1 Cherax quadricarinatus | reverse complement strand
CACGGGGGCAAAAAAGGAACAGCAAAAAGGGGGACACAAAAAACAGGGGAACAAAAACAAGGGGACACAAAAAACAAGGGGACACAACAACAAGGGGACACAACAGCAAGGGGACACAGCAACAAGGGGACACAACAGCAAGGGGACACAGGAACAAGGGAACACAGGAACAAGGGGACACAGCAACAAGGGGACACAGCAACAAGGGGACACAGAAACAAGGGGACACAGCAACAAGGGGTCACAGTTGGAAGTTGAAGACTCAGATGAGTCACAGGGATGTTAGGAAGTATTTCTTCAGCCACAGAGTTGTCAGGAAGTGGAACAATCTGTAGAGTTACGTAGTGGAGGCAGGATCCATACATAACTTTAAGAAGAGGTATGACAAACCTCATGGAGCAGGGAGACAGTGGACTTAGTAGCGGCCAGTGAGGAGGCGGGACCAGGAGCTGTATCATGGTAAGGAAAGTCATTCTCTAAAGAGAGGATAGGTAGACTGGTAGGATAGAGAGAGGATAGTTAGACTGCATATTCCTGGATTATAAGCTGTTAAACGCAGTACCTCACAAAAGACTTTCCCAAGAGCTATAACAACAGACAAGAATAACATGACAACACTACAGTGGATCAAGGAACACCCGACAGGAGGAAAATAAGAAGTTATTCTCAGGGAGAAAGTGTGACGAGCGGGGTTCCCCAAGGATCAGTTGCTGGTCCGCTAGTTATCTCTGTAATAACATGACAAAGTCCAGTCTTATGAGAATACAAACAACAGCAGACCAGAAAAGACCACAAATGGACCTGGTCCAGCTGCAGGAGTGACCTGAAAAGTGGCTGTTAGAGTTCAACCTCAGTAAATATATAATATGGATTTAAATTAGACAAGTTTAGATTTAGAAAGGACATAGGAAAGTATTGGTTTGGAAATAGGGTAGTTGATGAATGGAACAGTCTACCTAGTTGGGTTATTGAGGCTGGGACTTTGGGTAGTTTCAAATTTAGGTTGGATAAATACATGAGTGAGAGGGGTTGGATTTGAGTGGGACTTGCAAATGAGTGGATAGAGTTATCAGAGCTTATTTCTTCGATAGCATTGAAAATTGGGTTGGGCAAATGTTTTGTTAGTGGGATGAATTGTAAAGGACCTGCCTAGTTTGGGCCAACAGGCCTGCTGCAGTGTTCCTCCTTTCTTATGTTCTTATGAAACAAGATTCACTTATATTTCTGTCGACCATGGACTTGCTTGATACAACTTTCTCAACTTTTTTTATAATTAATTGGATGGGTTAAAATCTCTCACATGAATAAATTAGAACAAATTTGAATCTTGTCCAGTTCTAATGTTATATTTAGTTGTTTTAATCTTAGTTCGAGATTTTTACCAGTTTGTCCGTAATAAACTTTAGGGGCAAGTTTTTAAAAAGGAATCTTATGGACACATCCATCAGCATTTTGGGGGGAATTCTTTTTCAGAAGTTTTTGACTATGGAACAATTTCTCTTCTCCAGACTGAGGGACTGACCACCTCAAAAACTTTAAGGGTGATGGACTGATTACATCGTCTTCAAGTATCTTCTGCTTCTATCAACTCTTCTGTACTCGACTGAAGAAGCCTACCCGTGTAGGCGAAACGTTTCGAAATAAGATACCTAACTGTTGCATACGTGTTTTCCTAACAACCTGTCGGTATTTTATACCATTTTTAAAGTTCAAAAGTTTTTTTTACTGTATCAAGTTTTTAAATACAATTTGATTTTAAAAGCAAAGAAAGAAGCAATATCATATATTGATTTTAAAAAGTCTTAAAAGGAAGAAATATCTATATTTGTTAAAAAAAGTCTTAAGAAACTTTTAACGTCAAAATTATACATGATTGAATCTTGTTTCAAAAAAAAGCAGTTTTGACAAAATATGAATATTTCCTTGGTTTAATAAATTTAGATCCATTTATAATTAAAAAATTTTGGGAAGAATTTAATAAAAATTTAAAGATTAGACATTTAAATGCAACATATGGGAACTTTATTCGGGAAAATGTTTCGCCACACAGGGGCTTCTCGCCCAATACAAAGTAGAAAGGCGTAAGGAGGGAGGATTTTGAGGTAATCAGTCCCTCACCTGGAGCGAGTGTTCAGTCCATCAATCTTGTAGAAAGAAAAGCATGGTTGTTGTGGGTTTTGGGCCGTACTCGGGCCCCGGGTCTTCTCCAGTGGCGCCCCGGCAGGGGCCCTCTTGGGGCCCCCCGGGTTGGGGGGACTTCTTTGTTTTGCGGTGACCCCCGAAGTGGGAAGTTTTCTCTTTTAGCATCTTCAGCACATAGGAGGGGGAGGCACAATTACAGGGTTTTTTTGGACCCACACCCCAGTTTTAGCAGGCAGCAAATGCGGGGGGAAACTTGCCTTCACGATGATTGTCATTGACACCCCTCTGATGGGGTCCCGTCTTGGGAGCCCCATTTGGAGGCCCCTGAATTTTCTTCCTTGTGGTGTAGGGAGTGCCAAAATGATGACTTTTTGAGATATTTTGATAGGATTCTTTAATGATCGGTTGATCGCAGGTGAACTTAACTGCCCCGTTGTGGAGGCGTTGAATAATTTCGGGTTTGGACATTGCGTTCTCATTCGGGTGGTTGTGTAGAAAAACACCAGGAAAGAAATGGACTTTTGTGGGGGCCGTAGACGGGGGTTAATACTGTAGTGGGGTGGGGTGAAGCAGGGGAGGGGGGGGTGATAGGGGGTTACCATCCACTAGTCGAATAGGTCTTGTCCAAAGGTTGGACAAGTGGAAATAAATGGTATAAATACCGACACGTGGAAATATAAACACATATGCAGTTAATGTGATCCTTTATTGACAACGTTTCACCCACACAGTGGGCTTTTTCAAGTCACCACAGATCTACTGGGGGGGGAAAGGTACGGGAGTATTTATAGCCATTTTCGAATGTTGGGCGGGGGAAAAATGCTGCTTGATGATCTAGGGGGTGGGTTATAGATCTTGGGTAGCTTGGGAGGGTATTTGGGCAAATTTTGAGTAACCCTTTTGCATGTTCTTGTTCTTATGTGGGATGCAGAAGAAATTTCTTGGCGAGGGTTCAGTATGTTATAGAAGCCGTTGTTCTGGGTTTAAATTGTTGGTTATAAGAAACGATGATTCCCGGGGTTCTTTGGTATTGAGTGTTGTCTTCGTGGCGATAATCTTGAGTTTTTTGTAGTTAATTAAAAGGGTTTTTGAATTTCGTGTGTACACAGGCATTTCCTTGATCGTCGTCCTGCTTGAAATTTGGGGTTTTTGAAATACGTGTTGGAGGGGCTCTTTATGTTTCGCCCACATAAATTTGTTGAGTCATTACAAGGGATTATGTTACCCCTTCAGAGGATGGGGCTTTTCCCGTCTACTAGGTGATGTCCTTTATGGGGCGTGGGGGTAGATATTGGAAAGAGTATTTGGGAAAAAATGTTGGGGAAAAATGTTTGGCAATGGGTTGGTGGGGAGGCTATGTATTCTTCCGGGAGTGTCTTTTTGGGTGGTTTAAGAGTTTTAAAGCCCCCCTTGCGTCCCCTGTGAAGGACGAGGATAGGGATTTAGAAAATCTTTTTCAATATAGTGCATTCTTTTCAAGGAAAATCATTGCTGAGATTCTGAGTGCACGCAGGAAGAAGCTTAATTACACCACGTTTGGTTTTGGTGTCGTGGTGAGAGTAGAAGTGGAGAAATCGTTTTGGTTGGGGGTTTCGAAGACTTTAAAAACGAAATTCGTGGGCAGTTTTGCGAGCAAAAATCAAGGAAAGGAAGAGTGTTTTGATTTTTCTTAAGGTGAAAAGGATTTAAGGTCGACCTGGTTGAGCTTTCTTGGAGAGCTTGAACGTTGGGCAAGGTTTAAGAATTCTTTGTAAAAACAAAAGATCCCCTGATGTCAAACCTGCACATTATGGGATCTTGTTACAAAGAATTCTTCAACACTTGTCCAAACCCTTTTGGGCGAAGGGCCTACTTCGACTAGTGGATGTTTCCACTTTTCCCCGCCCCGCCTGCTTTACCTACCTCCCCTACAGTATATAAGCCACGTCTCGGCCCTATGCGTAACAAAAAACCCATATTGTCGTCACCTCGACCTTGAAAGGCATTTGACTGCCAGCCCCACAGCATTTGGAATACTAGTCGGAAGGGAATAAAGGCCCCCCCCCCCCCTGGCCCGGATAGAGTCCTACCTTAGGGGCAAACAGGCCTGTGTCAGCTTTAGGGACACTACTCTTCCTTTAAATCCCCCGGAAAACGACGCCACAAGGAGGGTCTCAGTCCTACCTGTTTAACATCCTTATGCGGAAAATTTTGAGCCTTCCCTTTCATAGTGGGACACAGCTCCTCAGCTATGCTGATGATCTTGCACCGTAGTGAATGAGAAAGGCAATTTAGAACGACAGGCTCAGAGAGCTTTGGACCTAATTACGCAGTCTTGCAAGGAACTAGGCCTCAAGATCTGGGCCCGAGAAATCTCTTGCAATGATGTTCAAGGGACCAGATCCGTGAAGATTACGTATTCAGGATATAGAACTTGAGTGGACGGGCTCCTACCTGTACTGGAATCTACATTGATAAAAAAGCTGACCTTTCAGAAATAGGCCGAGTATGTCAGGTCACGTGCTCTACTCAGACTCAACGCCATGAGAGCCATGACGAGGCACCGTGCAGGGGCAAGCAAAGATGTACTTCGCTTGTACTATATACAAGCTATACGCTCGCTCATTGACTACGGTGCACCGGCGTTAGCTCATCTCTTCCCGCAGAGCAGGAAAAAGAGTGGAGGTCGTAACAAAATCAGGCGATAAGAACTATGCTTGGGGCCCCATCTGGACCAAATACAGTATGTCTCAGATCTGAGGCCCGGCTTCCTTCCTTGGCTGACAGAGTAAGATAATAAACGCCTGCAAAGTGGCCACTCTGCACAGGCAGCAAGGTACCCCACTAAGGAGACGGATTTTGGGACAACCATGGCACAAGATCCCAACTCTTCACGGATACTCCTGGATTCGTTCGTTTTGTGCTGCTGGGCGGAAGCTGCTGCCTATACAACTACTCCTTGAGAAGGGGTTGTGGACCTTCCTGTTGCTGGGTACCATCCACCACCTCCCTGGCGCCCAGATCCACCCGATGTTTGCATTCATGCAGCTACCCATCTCTAAGCTTTCTCTGCAGTCAAGACACTCTCAGCAATCATGCTGAGACAAGCATGGCACTGGCAGAGGGAGGCACATGTGCAGTGTATTTCACAGATGGTTCTGTCGACCCTGACAGGAAGAGGCAGCATGGACTGTACCACAATGGTCACACCAAGGCTGGCGACTCCCTGACCACTGCACGATCCTTCAAGCTAAGCTGGTGGTGATTCAGCAGGCATTGCCCACATGCCCTACGACATCGACTCCGACCTGTCATACATGTTGATTCCACCTCTGCAATCAATGCCCTCTCCCATCCCAACCACAGGACAATGTTCACCTCATCACATCGATCCTAAAGCATAATGACAGCCTTAGAAGTTCAGGGTAACAGATCGACATTGAACTGGATTCCCAGCCATGCTGGCATCCGGGGAAATGAGGCGGCAGATGATGCAGCCAAGGCAGCAACAGACTATCCACATGTTGGGATTACTGTCCCAATCAGCCTACGACAGACCAGACTGGTGGCTGCCAGAGCCATGAAACTTATGAGGGAGGTCTTAGGTGATACCCCATTCTCAACAGTGGTACCGAGCAGCGACTCAGGGAGAACCCCCCCCTATGATAGAAGCTGGTCCAGAGCGCAGTGTACCGCCATCCCTCGGCTCGTTTGGGCTTTCCCACAGCCAAGATGATGGTAGACAAGGCTGAGGAGGAGATGTGCCAGTACTGTCAGCACGTTGTCCAGCGGCCCCTAACACACTATCTTCTGGAGTGCGAAGTTACTGAGACACTCCGCAGGCAACTAGGAGTGATATTTTCCCCCGAAGAGGAACCAGAGGTGACTGCGGCCACACTAGGGGGTACCATGGAGTCAACGAACCAGACAAGCTGTTACCCGTGATAACGACATATCCTCTCCTCGCTAGTGTCCATAGTTAGGAGTACATACGCGTGTTGTCGCTTATGAATGCACCAGTTGAACTGACCAGAAGAGTGCTTGAACGCATATGTCGCATCATTGTAGAAACCTTTCTCCCTCGGGAGCCAGAGACGGGTCATCGCAAGATTGAGACTCGTGCCAGGACTACGGTCTTGGCCAACATTATACATACACATACCTATGCTGTACATTCTACAAGACTGATGGACTGAACACATCGACTGCAGGCTGAGGGACTGATTACCTCAAACTCCTCCTCTCCTTATGCCTTTCTACTTTGTATTGAACTGATGAAGCCACTGTGTGGCGAAACGTTTCCTGAATAAAGATTCCCATATGCTGCATAAGTGTCTCAATCTTCAACTTGTCGGTTTTTCAAACTGTTCATCACAATAATACATTGGACAAATAATAATTTTTAAAATTCTTAATTCTTGGGTAGAATAGTTTGTTTGTGGGTTGTGTGAAGGACCTGTCTAGTTGGGCCAGCAGGCCTGCTGCAGTGTTCTCTTTCTTAAAGAGTCGCACACAGGTGTTGCTTTGTTGTGGGATGTGATGTGAGGGGTGGGTAGACCCCTTTTTATGCCTTCCTTTAATGCATTACTTTCATTGTTCCTTGATGGAAATATAAACACATATGCAGTATAATGTGATCCTTTATTGACAACGTTTCGCCCACACAGTGGGTTTTTCAAAATCACAAACAGATCTACCTGGGGTGGAAGGTACGTGAGTATTTATAGTCAGGTTCAGAATGCTGAGGTCAAGGTGGAGAATGCTGCATCTGATGATGTACCGAGTGGGGTTATAGAGTTTTAAAATCTTGGGTAGCTTGGCAGGGAGATTGGATAAGTTTGTGAGCAGACCTTCTACAGTGTTCTTCCATTCCTGTGTTCTTATGTGGGATAGCGATGGAGAAGTTTCTTGGCAAGTGGTTCAGCTATGTTATAGAAGTCACTATTCTGGTTGAAGTTGTCGGATATAGAAATAAGCGATGATTCCAGGATTCCTGGGTATTGAGTGTTGTCTTCTGTGACGATAAGTCTTGAGTTTCTGTAGTTTATCAAGTGGTTGTGTGAGTTACGGTGTTGTACACAGGCATTCCTTGTGTCGTCAGACCCGCAGGTCTGACGACACAAGAAACGATACAGAAACTCAAGACTTATCGTCACAGAAGACAACACTCAATACCGAAGAATCCTGGAATCATCGCTTATTTCTATATCCGACAACTTCAACCAGAATAGTGACTTCTATAACATAGCTGAACCACTTGCCAAGAAGCTTCTCCATCGCTATCCCACATAAGAACACAGGAATGGAAGAACATTGCAGAAGGTCTGCTCACAAACTTCTCCAATCTCCCTGCCAAGCTACCCAAGATTTTAGACTCTATAACCCCACCCGGTACATCATCAGATGCAGCATTCTCCACCTGACCTCAGCATTCTGAACCTGACTATAAATACTCGCGTACCTTCCACTTATGAGATGCACCAGATGAACTGACCAGATTGAGACCCGTGCTAGGACTCCGGTCTTGGCCAACATTTATTAAAATCACCCCAGGTAGATCTGTTTGTGATTGAAAAAAACCCCTGTGAGGCGAAACGTTGTTAATAAGGATCACTTAACTGCATATGTGTTATATTTCCACTGTGTCGGGATTTTTTAAACCATTTATTTCCATTGTTCCTTGATAAGGAGGTTTTACAGAGACCCACGGAGCTTTTGATGAACGGAACGAGGCAAACTCGTTTTTCACCGAACCAACCTCAGACGTCGACGGTGCCCAGAAGCCCCCACTAATCCGCCGTCACCGACTATAGAACGGCAACACTGGAAACTACAAAATTTCAAAAACAATGGATTACATGATACTTAAGCAGCACCAACCCAAACAACTCAGGAGTCACATGATTTCATCGGTCTCCATCCTCATCCCAACATGACATTCTTCAGGTGCACCATGCCTCACTCTCCGCCTATATATATATGTCTTGCTACCTCTGTATGTCATAGTGTTTGGCTTATGGTCTTTCTAAACCAACTATGTCGGTTGATTATTACCAAAGGTTTATACCAGTCACAGAAAGTGCTTAGAATTTCTCTAATTTGTCTCACATGGTTGTGTGTTCTGCATGTATATATATATCTATATATATATATATATATATATATATATATATATATATAGATAAGATATATATATATATTTATATATAATATACAATGTGCACTGTGTGTATATTAATCAGTAGATAAAATACAAAAATACGCAGATATAGGAGTCTCGTAAACATGACATATACTCTGGTCCTGATTCAACAGATAAGGTAAGATTTTACAATTTGTCGAGACTTAAGAATGTGGTGAGTGGCTGATTAGTTGGAGTGGGAGATGCAGAATAGACAGAAGAGAAAAAATGGATGACAACATAGCAGAGATAATGCTTCTTGATATTTTTATTTAAGATGGATAAGACGTCAGGCCTCTTTAAAAAGGTGTACTTGAGGGGTACTAGAAGACCGTCTATTAGTAATAGACAGAATAGACGGGAGACGTGGTGATAGATTAGTTAAACACAATAGAAGGTAGATAGATAATGCTTCTCCATTTCTTTAAGAAGGAAAAGAGATCAGAGGGGATACTAGAAAGTCATCTCCGTGATATGTATCCCTATGGATACCTGTAATATGCCTGTGAGAGGTCACGAGGGTTGATCTACTGCTCTCAGACCAGCCAGATGTCCCTCCTGACCTCCTGGTTAACCAGGTATCCCTTCTGACCTCCTCGTCATCCAGGTATTCGTTGTGACACCCTGCGTCAACAGGTATTCCTCCTGATCCCCCCAAATGTTATCAAGTTACCTTTCTGATCCCCGGTCAGCCAGGTATTCTCCGTCTGAACCCTTTGTTACAGGTTATCACTCTTGACCCCTGGATTACTAGGTTTCCCTCCTGAACCTGGTTATTAGGTCATGCCATTTGACCTCTTGTTAGGTATCCCTCCTGACCAATGGTCAACCAAGATATCCCTCTTCTGTGTTCTAGTTACTGCTAGCTAACTACAACACACACACACACACACAACACACACACAGACACACACACCACACACACACACACACACCACACACACACACTCCCACAACACACACACCCACACACACACCCCACACACACACACACACCCCACAACACACACACACACCATACCACACCCACACCACACACACACACCCCACTCACACACACACACTCAACCCCACCACACACACACACACACAACCTCACACTCACCCCCACACACAACACACCCACATACACACGCCCCACACACACACAAACACACACACCACACACCACACCCCACACACACCCCACACACACCCCACACCAACACCCACACCACACACCTCAAACCACACCAACATTACACACAAACACCCCACACACACCCCACACACACCCCAACAGACACCCCCACCACCCACACCAAACACACACACACACACACACAACAACACAACACACACACACCACACACACACACACACACACACACACACACCCCAACCACAACACACCGCAACACCACACAGCAACCGGTGAAGAGGCGGGGCCAGGGAGCTAGGACTCGACCCTGCAACCACAAATAAGGTGAGTACAAATAGGTGAGTCACACCACACACACACCACACAACACACAACACTCACACACACTCACTCACACACACACACACACACACACACACACACACACACACACTCACACAACAGGAGTTCAATCCCACAAGTGCAAAGTCATGAGATTGGGGAAGGGCCAAAGAAGGACCGCAGACGGAGTACAGTCACTAGGGGGCCAGAGACTACAAACCTCACTCAAGAAAAAAGATCTTGGGGTGAGTATAACACCAGGCACATCTCCCTGAAGCGCACATCAACCATAAATAACTGGCTGCAGCATATGGGCGCCTAGCAAAACCATCAGAACAGCATTCCGACATCTTAATAAGGGAATCATTAAGGACCTGTACACGTGTACGATTTGGCCCATATTGGAGTATGCGGCACCATTTTGGAGCCCACACCTAGCCAAGCACGTGAAGAAACTAGAGGAAAGTGCAAAGGTTTGCAACAGACTAGTCCCAGAGCTAAGAGGTATGTCCTACGAGGTGAGGTTAAAAGGGAAATTCAACTGACGACACTGGGGACAGGAGGATAGGGGGGACATTGATAACGACATACAAAAATACTGAGAGGAATTGACAAGGTGGACAAGGGACAGGATGTTTCAGAAGATTGGACACAGTTAAACAAGGGGACACAGTTGGAAGCTGAAGACACAGATGAATCACAGGGATGTTAAGAAGTATTTTTCGCCACTGAAGTAGGTCAGTAAAGTGGAATAGATTTGGGAAGCGATGTAGTGGAGGCAGGATCCCCATCCATAGCTTTAAGCAGAGGGATGAATTAAAGCTCACGGTTCAGGTGAGAGTGACCTAGTAGCGATCAGTAAGAAGGCGGGGCCCAGGAGCTGTGAATCGACCCCTGCAACCACAGAAATAGGTGAGTACACAACATACCATACTCCGAACCACACAACCCATCACACCCATCCCAACACACACCAACAATCCATACCCACAGCTCACACAAAACACCGAGCTATTAGAATCCCACAGTATGCTACAGGTCTCCCACCTCAACAGGCCCCCCAAACCACTGTGTTAGAAAGGAAATGAAGGTATGGTACACAAACGCTGATGGGATTAACAAACAAGGTGGGAGGCTGGCACCGGGAAAGAGTCAAAGAGACAATCACAGGACATCATAGCTCTCACAGAAACCAAGCGTACAGGTATGATAACAGATGCCATCTTCCAACGGGATACCAAATCCTGAGGAAAGGACAGAGGGAACAGGGGGGGAGGAGGAGTGGCGTTGCTGATCGCAAAATGATTGCTGTAATTTTGATGAGCTGGAGAGAGGGAGGGACAGCGGAGAAGAAAGTGATTAAATTAGCGGGAACGCTTCACTCTGGAGGTCCCAGGTGGTAATAGCAGTGATGTATAACCCCACCACGAACAGCAGGAGGCAAGGCATGAGTACGACGAGCGCAATGATCGATGGTTGACACACTGGCTAGATAGGGCAGAAGAGCTTCATGGCATGCAGGGCAAAGCTCCTGATCATGGGTGGACTTTATACCACAACGAGATCGACTGGGAGAACTTGGACCCGCATGGGGGACCAAGATACATGGAGGGCTAAGATGATGGAGGTGGTACTGGAAAACTTCATGTACCAACACGTAAGGGGACCACACAAGAGAGATAGGAGAGGGATGAACCAGCAAGGCTGGACTTAGTATTCACCTTGAGTAGTGCAGATATCGAGGGACATACATATGAAAGAACCCCTTGGGGCCAGTGACCATGTGGTTTTAAGATTCGAATACCACAGTAGAGCTACAAGAGGGGGGAGAAGCAGGAAGGCCAGGACGAATGAAGCCAAACTACAAGAAAGGGGGACTACAACAGAATGAGGAACTTCCTGAACGGGGTTCAGTGGGACAGAGAACTGGCAGGGAAGTCAGTTAATGAGATAATGGAATATGTTAGCAACAAAATGCAGGTGGGCTGAGGAGAGGTTGTACCAAGGGTAACAGGAATAATGAAAAAGCCAGGATGAGCCCATGGTTACCCAAAGGTGCAGGGAGGCAAAAACCAAAGTTGCTACGGAATGGAAGAAAATATGAAGGGCAAGGACCCAGGAGAATAAGGAGAGCAGTCGTAGAGCCAGAATCGAATATGCACAGAATAAGAAAGGGAGGCCCAAAGACAATATGAAAATGACATAGCAGCGAAGCCAAATCTGACCCGAAATGTTGTACAGCCACATCAGGGTGAGGAAAAACAACAGTCCAAAGGCAGGTAATCAGGTAAGGAAGGGAAGGAGGAGAGGACAACTAGAAATGACCGTGAAGTATGTGGAGGAACTCCAACAAGAGATTCAAAGAAGTGTTCACAAGAGGAGACAGAAGGGACTCAGAAAGACGGAGGAGGTGGGGCACACCACCAAGTGTGGACACAGTGCACACAACCGAGGAAGAAGTGAAGAGGCTTCTGAGTGAGCTAGATTACCCAAAGGCATGGGGCCAGATAACATCTCCCCATGGGTATTGAGAGCGGGAGCAGAGGGCGCTATGTGTACCCTAACAACAATATGCAATCATCTATCGAACAGGGGGGATTGCTGAGGCAATGGAAGACAGGCAAATGTAGTCCCAATCTATTAAAAAGGAGGGTCAGACATGAAGCACTAAACTACAAGACCAGTGTCACTGACATGTATAGTATGCAAGATCTAGGAGAAGATTATAGGAGGAATTTATAGATAGAGTAGAGTGGTGGAACCCTAGAAAGGATTGGATCTCATCAACAGCAGCCATACATGTTCAGGGACGGGAATCCTGTGGTCACAAACCTACTGGAGTTCTATGACATGGTGACAGCAGTAAGACAAGAGAGAGAGGGGTGGGTGGATTCATTTTCTTGGACTGCAGATGGCGTTTGACCCACAGTTCCACACAAGAGATTGGTGCAAAAATGGAGCACTAAGCGGGATATCAGGAAGGCACTACAGTGGATCAGGGATACTGTTAAGGAAGACAGCAGCGAGTCATGGTACGTGGCGAGGTGTCAGAGTGGGCACCGTGACCAGCGGGGTCCCAAGGGGATCCAGTCCAGGACCAGTGCTGTTTCTGGTTTTAGTGAAGACATGACGGAAGGAAGGACTCTGAGGAGTCCCTGTTTGCAGATGACGTGAAAGTTGATGAGAAGAATTCACTCGATCAAGACAGGCAGAACTACAAAGGGTCTGGACAGGCTGCCAGACCTGGTCCAGCCAATTGGCTTCCTGGAGTTCAATCCACCATAGTTGGCAAAGTCATGAGGATTGGGGAAGGCAAAGTGGACCGCAGACGGAGTACTGTCTAGGGAGACCAGAGAATACAAACTCACTCAAGGAAAAAGATCTGGGGTGAGTAAAACACCAGGCACATCTCCTGAAGCAGCCATCAACCAAAATACTGCTGCGCATTGGGCGCCTAGCAAACCTCAGAACAGGCATCCGACATTCTTAATAAAAGGAATCATTAGGACCATGTACACCGTGTACGTTAGGCCCATATTGGAGTATGCGGAACCAGTTTGGAACCCACACCGAGGCCTAGCACGTGAAGAATACTAGAGAAAGTGCAAAGGTTTGCAAACAAGAGGGGGGGGGACTAGTCCCCGAGCTAAGAGGTATGTCCTACGAGGAGGAGGTTAGACGGGAAATCAACCTGAGGAAAGGAGGCAAGGAGAGAATAGGGGGGGACATGATAACGACATACAAATATGAGAGGAATTGACAAGGTGGACAAATGGGGACAGGATGTTCCAGAGACGGACACAGTAACAAGGGGGACTCAGTTCGAGCTGAAGACACGGATGATCACAGGGATGTTAGGAAGTATTTCTTCAGCCACAGAGTAGTCAGTAAGTGGAATAGTTTGTGAAGCGATGTAGGGGAGCAGGATTCCATACATAGCTTTAAGCAGAGGTATGTAAAGCTCACGGTTCAGGGAGAGTGACCTTAGTAGCGATCAGGTGAAGAGGCGGGGCCAGGAAGCTCGGACTCGACCCCCGCAACCTCAACTAGGTGAGTACACACACACACACCCACACACACACACACACACACACACACAACACAAACACAAACCACACACACAAACACACCACACTTCAGTAGCTAGAAGCTAACTAGACACCAAACATGCTATCTTGACAGCGTGGCGACCTTAGACTGTTTTATCTCAGACTGACATCTATGCTGAAGTACCAGACAGCTTCTGTCTGGTGATAGCTAGAGGTTAATAGTACAGGTGGATGAGGGATGATAGAATGGATGTCGGGAATGATATAATTTCTTTGTTTTATATTTGTATAGGCCCAGGAGCTGGAGTCAACCCCTGAGTCAGTAATTCTTGCTGAACAGGATATATACACTGAGAGTGCATGTATGAATGTGTATCATACAGTGAGATTATACACCTGCTCAGTGTATATATTTGCCTGAGATATATACCTTCAGGTATATACACTGAGATATATACCTCTCAGTGTAATATACATGAGTTATACATCTCTCAGATGTATATACACTGAAGATATATACCTCTCAGTGTATTACACTGAGATATACAACTCTCAGTGTATATACTGACTGGAGAATACACCTCTCAGTGTTTATACACTGAGTTATACACTCTCAGTGTATATTACACTGGAGATAAACACCTCTCAGTCGTAATATACACTAGCGATTATACACCTTCTAGTAGTATATACACTGAGATACACCTCACAGTGTCATATACAGTGAGATATATACCTCTAGTGTACTATACACTGAGATATACAAACCTCTCAGTGTTATACCTGAGATATACACTCCTCTCAGTATATTATACAGACTTGAGATACCACCTCTCACAGTGATATACTCTGAGATATACACCTTCAATTTTATATACACTAAGATATACACCTCTCAGTGTATATACGCTGAGATATACACCTCTCAATGTTATATTACAATGAGATATACACCTCGCAGTGTATATACACTGAGGAGTAACATCTCTCAATGTATATACATGAGATATACTCCTCTCAGTGTATATACACTGAGATATACACCTCTCAGTGTACATACACTGAGATATACACCCTCAGTGACTACACTGAGATATACAACTCTCAGTGTATATACCACTGAGATATACACTCTCAGTGTATATACAATGAGATATACACCTCTCAGTGTATTATACACTGAGATAATACACCTCTCAGTGTATATTAAATGAGATATACACCTCTCAGTGTACTTTACACTGAGAGTTTACCGCCTCTCAGTGAAATATACACTAGATTACATGAGAGGTGTAATTACACTGAGGTATACGCTGAGAGGTGATATACACTGAGATATACATGAGAGGGTTGTATATACTCTGTGATGTTCACATATTCAGTGTATATAACACTGCATATATTTACAAACTGGAAAGGTGTATATACACTGAGATTTCACCTCTCAGTGTATATATACACTGATATTACATGAAAAAGGTGATATACACTGAGATGTACACCTCTCAGTGTTTATTACACTGAGATATACACCTCCAGTGTATATTACACTGAGATATACACCTCTCAGTATATATACACTGAGATACACCTCTCAGGTATATACACTGAGATATACACCTCTCAATTGATATACACCTAAGTATACACCTCTCAGTGTATATACACTGAGATTCACCCTCTCAAGTATTACACTGAGATATCACCTCTCAGTGTATATACACTGGGTATACATCTCTCAAATGTATATACACTGAGAATACACTGTGCAGTGTATATACACTGAGATATAACTCTCAGGTGTAATACACTGAGATATACACCTCTCAGTGTTCATACACTGAGTATACCACCTCTCGTGTTATACACTGAGATTATACACCTCTCAGTGTATATTACCAATGAGATATACACCTCTCGTGCTATATACAGTGAGATCAATATACACCTCTCAGTGTAATACAATGAGATATACACCTCTATGTGTACATACCTGATGATATTACACCTCTCAGTGAATATACGCCCCTAGATATACACTGAGAGGGTTGTATATACATGAGGTATACACTGAGAGGTGTATATACACTGAGATATACACTGAGAGGTGTATATACACTGAGATGCCTTCACTATCAGTGTATTTACACTGATATATACACTGAAAGGTGTATATACACTGATATGTCACCTCGCCGTGTATATACACTGATATATACATGAAGGTGTATATACAACTGAGATTGTACACCTCTCAGTGTATTATACACTGAGATATACACTCTCAGTGTTATATACATGAGATATACACCTCTCAGTGTATATACACTGTTGATATCACCTCTCAGTGTATATACACTGAGATAACACCTCTCAGTGTATATACACTGAGATAATACACCTCTCAGTTATATACACTTGAGATATACACCACTCGGTGTATATACACTGAGCTATACACCTCTCAGTGTAATATACATGTGATATACACCTCTAAGTGATATAAAATGAGTATACACCTCTCAGTGTATATTACACTTGAGATATACACCTCTTCGTGTATATACACTGAGATATACACCACTCAGTGTATATACACTGAGATAATACACCTCTCAGTGTATATACACTGTGATATACACCTCTCAGTGTTATTTACACTGAGATATTCACCTTCCTTGTATATACACTGAGATATACACCTCTCAGTGTATATACACTGTGATATAACACTCTCAGTGTATATCACTGAGATATTACAACCTCTCAGTGCATTACACTGAGATATACACCTCTCAGTGTATATACACTGAGATATACACCTTCAGTGTATATACACTGAGATATTAGACCTCTCAGTGTATATACACTGAGTATACACTCTCGTGTATATACACTGAAGATGTACACCTTTCCAGTGTTTTACACTGAGATATACACCTCTCGTGTATATACACTGAGATGTACACCTGTCAGTGTATATACACTGAGAATATACACCTCTCGTGTATATACACTGAGATATACACCCTCTCAATGTCTTATATACACGAGATGTAAACTCGTCAGTGTATATACACTGAGATATACACCTCTCAGTGTATATCACTGAGATGTATACACTGTCAGTGTATATACACTGAGATATACAACTCTAGTGTATATACGAGATGTACACCTGTCAGTGTATATACACTGAGATATACACCTCTCAGTGTATATACACTGAGATATACACCTCTCAGTGTATATACACTGAGATATACACTCTCAGTGTAGTATACACTGTGATATACACCTCTCAGTGTATATACACTGATGATATACACTCTCAGTGTATATACACTGAGAAATTTCACCTCTCAGTGTTATAACACTGAGATTATACACCTCTCAGTGTATATACTCTTGAGATATACACCTCTCAGTGTATTATACACTGAGATTATACACCTCTCAGTGTATATACACTGAGATATACACCTCTCAGTGTTATACACTGATATATACACCTCTCAGTGTATATACACTGAGATAACACCTCTCAGTGTATATACACTGAGATATACACCTCTTCAGTGTATATGCACTGAGATATACCCTCTCAGTGTATAATACACTGAGATATACACCTCTCAGTGTATATACACTGAGATATTCACCTCTCCAGTGTATATACACTGAGATATACACCTCTCGAGTGTATATACACTGAGTGTACACCTTTCAGTGTATCATACACTGAGATATACGCCTCTCAGTGTATATACACTGAGATGTCACCGCAGTCAGTGTATATACCTGAGATATACACTATCTGGTATATACACTGAGGATATACAACCTCTCAATGTATATACACTGAGATGTACCACCTGTCAGTGTTATATACACTGAGATATAACCTCTCAGTGTAATACACTGAGATGTACCACCTGTCAGTGTATATACACTGAGATATTACACCTCAGTGTATATAACTAGATGTTACACCTGTCAGTGTATATTCATGAGATATAACCTCTCAGTGTAACACTGGAGATATACACCTCTCAGTGTTTTATACACTGAGATATACACCTCTCAGGTATATACACTGAGTTATACACCTCTCAGTGTATATACACTGTGATATAGCACCTCTGCAGTGTATATTACACTGAGATATACACCTCTCAGTGATATACACTGAGATATATACACCTTCAGTGTATATACACTGTGATATACACCTCTCAGTGTATATACATGAGATATACAACTCTCAGTGTTTATACACTCGAGATATAACCTCTCAGTGTATATACATGAGATATACACTCTCAGTGTATATACACTGAGATATTACACCTCTCAGTGTATATACACTGGATATACACCTCTCAGTGTATATACACTGAGATATAAACCTCTCAGTGTATATTACACTGGATATACACCTTCTGTGTATATACACTGAGAGATAACTCTCAGGTGTATTATACACTGAGATAAACACCCTCCAGTGTATATACACTGAGTATACCCTCTAGTGAAAGAACACTGAGCTATACACCTCTCAGTGTATATTACACTGAGAGGTGTATATTCAGGTGTATACATGAGAGGTGTATATCCAGTGTATTACACTGAGAGGATGTATACTCAGTGTATATACACTGAGAGGTGTATATCACATTGTATATACACTGAGAGGTGATATCTCAGTGTATAACACTGAGAGGTGTATATTCAGTGTATATACACTGAGAGGTGTATATCTCTGTGTGTGATACCACTGAGAGCCCCCCCCCCCCCGGGTGTATTATCTCAGTGTTTATACACTGAGAGGTGTATATCTCAGTGTATATACACTGAGAGGTGTATATTCAGTGTATATACACTGAGAGGTGTATATCTCAGTGTATATAAACTGAGAGGTGTATATCTCAGTGTATATACACTGAGAGGTGTATATCTCAGTGTATATACACTGAGGGTGTATATCACAGTGTATATACACTGAGAGGTGTATTCTCAGTGTTATACCACTGAGAGGTGTATATCTCAGTGTATATACACTGAGAGGTGTATATTCAGTGTATATACACTGAGAGGTGTATATTCAGTTGTATATACAATGACAGGGTGTACATCTCAGTGTATACTTACACGAGAGGTGTATATCTCAGTGTATATACACTGACAGGTTGTAGCATCCTCAGTGTATATACACTGAGAGGTGAATATCTCAGTGTATATACACTGACAGGTGTACATCTCAGTGGTATATACATTGAGGAGGTTGTATATCTCAGTGTATATACACTGAGAGGTGTATATCTCAGTGTATATACACTGACTGGGTTGTACATCTCAGTTGTATATACACTGAGAGGTGTATATCTCAGTGTTATATACACTGAAAGGTTGTACATCTCAGTGTAGATACACTGAAGAGTGTTATATCTCAGTGTATATACACTGAGGTGGTGTTATATCTCAGTGTATATATGAGAGGAGTATATCCTCAGTGTATATCACTGAGAGGTGTATATCTCAGTGATATACATGAGAGGTGTATATCTCAGTGTATTTACACTGAGAGGTGTATATCTCAGTGTAATATAACTGAGAGGTGTTATCTCAGTGTATAAACACTGAGGAGGTGTATATCTCAGTGTATAAACACTGAGAGGTGTATATCTAGTGTTATATACAGCTGAGAGGTGTAATATCTCAAGTGTATATACACTGAGAGGTGTATATCTCAGTGTATATACACTGAGAGGTGTATATCTCAGTGTATATACACTGAGAGGTGTTATATCTCAGTTATATACACTGAGAGGTGTATATCACAGTGAATATTACTGAGAGGGTGTATATCTCGTGTATATACCTGAGAGTGTATATTCAGTGTATATACACTGAGAGGTGTATATCTCAGTCTGTAATATACACTGAAGGTGTACATCTACAGTGTATATACACTGAGAGGTGTATATTCAGTGTATTTACACTGACAGGTGTACAATCTCAGTGTATATACACTTGAGAGATAGAGATTTGAGAGTGTATATCTCAGATGTATATACCACTGACAGTTGTACTTCTCAGCTGTATATACATTGAGAGTGTGTATATCTCAGTGTATATACACTGAGAGGTGTAATATCTCAGTGTATATACACTGACAAGGTGTACCATCTCAGTGTATATACACTGGAGGTGTATATTCTCAGTGGTATATAGCACGTGAAAAGGTGTACATCTCGAGTGTAATACACTGAGAGGTATGTATTTCTCAGTGTATAAACACTGAGAGGTGTATATATATCAGTGTATATACCACTGAGAGGTTGTTTTATCTCGTGTTATACACTGAGAGGTGGTTGGTATATCTCAGTGTATAGCACTGAGAGGTGTATATCTTCAGTGTATATACACTGGAGAGGTGTATATCTCAGTTTTGTTATACACTGAGGAGGTTGTATATCTCGAGTTTGATATACACGGAGAGGTGTATATCTCAGTGTGTATTACACTGGGAGGTGATAACTCAGATGTTTACACTGGATCTGGGGGGCCCCAGGGGAGTGTATATCTCGTATGTATTATACATCTGAGTGGTGTATATCTCAGTGGATATACACTGGAGGTGTAATATCTCAGTTGTATATACCATGAGAGGTGTATATCTCAGTTTATTGATGTAACACTCTGGAAGACGGTGTATATCAGACAGTGTATTACACTGAGAACGTGTGTTATACTCTCAGTGCTATCTACCTACTGAAGTGGTGTATATGTTCAGTGTATATACACTGAGAGGTGTATATCTCAGTGTATATTACACTGAGGAGGTGATATCTCAGTGTAATACGACGCACTAGAGGTGATATCACAGTAGTGTTATTAAACTGAGAGGTGTATATCTCAGTGTTTAATATACACTGAGAGTTGTTATATCTCAGTGCTATATACACTGAGAGGTGTACATTCTCAGTGTATATACACCTTTCAGTGAGTATATCAGTGTATATACACTTGGAGAGGAGTAAAATGATCAGTGTTTATACACCTTTCAGTGTATATACAGTGTTATACACTTTGAGGGGGGGGAGGTGAACATCTCAGTGTATATACACCTCTGACAGGTCGTGATTATCTCAGTGTATATACACCTCTCAGTGTATACCTCCAGTCGATATTACACCTCTCCGTGATATATCTCCAGTGGTTATATTCACTGAGATGTTGTATATTCAGTGTATGTATACACTGAGAGGTGTCATATCTCTAGTTGTATATACACTGAGAGCGTTATATTCAGTTATATACACTGAGAGGTGAGGTGTATATCTATTGTTTACATCGAGAGGTGTTATATCTCTGTGTATATACACGAGAGGTGTATATCTCGGTGTATGTACAATGAGAGGTGTATATCTCAGTGTATGTACACTGAGAAGGTGTATATCTCAGTGTATATACATGAGGAGGTGTATATTCAGTGTATATCATTGAGAGATGTATATTCAGTGTTATATACACGAGAGGTGTATATCTCAGTGTATATACATTGAGAGGTGTATATCTCAGTGTATATACAATGAGAGGTGTATATCTTAGTGCTATTAATTGAGAGGTGTATATCTCAGTGTATATACACTGAGAGGTTGTATCTCAGTGGATAGATACTGAGAGGTGTATATCTCAGTGTATATACACTGATAGGTGTATATCTCAGTGTATATACACTGAGGGTGTTTACAATTTCAGTGTATATACACCTTTCAGTGTATATATCAGTGTATATACACTGAGAGGTGAACATATCTCAGTGTATATTATACACCTTTCCAGTGTAATATATCAGTGTAATATACACTGAGTGTGAACATCCTCACGTTGTATATACACCTCTCTCCCGCTAGTATATCTCAGTGTATATTACACCTTCAGGTATAATCAGTGTATATATCCACCTCACAGTGTATGCTCAGTGTATATTTCACTGAGAGGTGTATATCTCAGTGTATGTACACTGAGAGGTGTATATCTCATTGTATATACACTGAGAAGGTGTATATCTCAGCTGTATTATTCACTGAGGAGGGTTGTAATATCTCATTGGATATACATTGAGAAAGGTGTTATATCTCAGTGTTTATACACTGGAGAGGTCTATATCACGTGCTATGTACACTGAGAGGTTGTATATCTCATGTGTCAAGTTCTCCACTGAGAGAGAGAGTGTATATCTATAGAGTGTATATACACTGAGAAGGAGGTATATCTTAGTGATATATACATTGAGAGATGTATATCCTCAGTGTATATTTACACTGAGAGGTGTATATCTCAGTGTATATTACATTGAGGAAGGAGTAATATCTAAGTGGTATCTACACTGAGCGGAGTTTATGTCTTTAGTGCTATACTAAAAATTGAGGAAGGTGTTATATCTCAGCTGTTAACACTGAGAAGGTGTATCCTCTAGTGTTATATACTGAGACGCGTGTATATCTCAGTGTATATCAACTGAGATGCTGTATATCTCAGTGTTTTATACACTGAGAGGTGTATATCTCAGTGTATATACACTGACGAGGTGTATCTCAGTGTCCTTATACTGAGGGTGTATATCTCAGGGGATATACACTGAGAGGTGTATATCTCAGTTATATACACTGCTAGAGGTGTATATCTCAGTTGAGTATATACACTGAGAGGTGTATGAATCGTCAGTGTATATTACCACTGTAGAGTGGTCATAGTCTCATGTGTATATACACTGAGAGGTCAATATACTCTGTGGTATTCATACACTGAAGGATGTATATCTCAGTGTATATACACTGAGAGGTGTATATCTCAGTGTATATACACTGAGAGGTATATATCTCAGTGTATATACACTGAGAGGTGTATATCTCACTGTATATACACATTCATACATGCACCTCTCAGTGTATATATCCTGTTCAGCAAGATTACTGACTCAGGGGGTTGACTCTCAGCTCCTGGGCCTATCAAATATAACCAAAGAAATTATCATTCCCGACATCCATTCTACTCATCCCTCATCCACCTGTACCTAGTTAACTCTAGCTATCAGCCAGAGAAGCTGTCTGGTACTGTCAGCATAGATTGTCAGTCTGAGATAACAGTCTAAGGTCGCCACGCTGTCTAAGATAGCTATGTTTGTGTCTAGTTAGCTGTCTAGCTACTGAAGTGTGTGTGTGTGTGTGTGTGTGTGTGTGTGTGTGTGTGTGTGTGTGTGTGTGTGTGTGTGTGTGTGTGTGTGTGTGTGTGTACTCACCTAGTTGAGGTTGCGGGGGTCGAGTCCGAGCTCCTGGCCCCGCCTCTTCACTGATCGCTACTAGGTCACTCTCCCTGAACCGTGAGCTTTATCATACCTCTGCTTAAAGCTATGTATGGATCCTGCCTCCACTACATCGCTCACCAAACTATTCCACTTACTGACTACTCTGTGGCTGAAGAATACTTCCTGAACATCCCTGTGATTCATCCGTTGTCTTCAGCTTCCAACTGGAGTCCCCTTGTATACTGTGTCCAGTCTCTGATTTGCTTGTGGTATTGTAAGTGTTGCTTACTGTGACTCGATAACGTCTTGAGTTATCTGTCGTTTATGCAAGTGGTTGTGTGAGTTACGGTGTTGTAAAACCCCCCCACAGGCATTCCTTGTGTCGTCAGACCCGCAGGTCTGACGACAGCATTGTGAAAGCGATACAGAAACTCAAGACTTATCCGTCACAGAAGGAAACACTCAATTAGCGAAGATCCTGGACGATCATCGCTTATTTCTTTATTCGACAATTCAACCAGAATAGTGACTCATCTTGATAACAGTAGCCTGACGTCACTTGCCAAGAGAGCTTCTCCATGCTATCCCACATAAGAATACGAACCAGTGAATGGATAGAAACTATATTGTCAGAAGGTTCTGCTCACAAACTTCTCCAGTCTGTCCTGTGCCGACAGTTACCCAAAGATTATTAGAGACTCTATAACCCCAGACCCCGGCTTACATCATCAAGATGCAGCATTGCTGTCACCTGGACCTCAGCCATTTGAACCTGGGACTATAAATACTCGCGTACCTTCCACTTATTGAGATGCGAGCCAGGGAACTGACAGATTGAGGACCCGTGCTAGGACTCGGTCTTGGCCAACATTCTATGACATACACCCCATAGGTAGATCTGTTTTGTGACTTGAAAAAGCCCACTGTGAGGCGATAACGTTGTTAATAAGGCTATCACATTATACTGCAGTTATTGTGTTATATTTCCACCGTGTGTTCGGTATTTTAAACCATTTATTTCCATTGTTCCTTGATAATGTGAGTAGTCACAGAGACTCCACGGAGCTTTTGATGAACTGGAACGAGGCACAACTCGTTCTCACCGAACCAGACCTCAGACGTCGACGGTGCCTAGAAGCCTCACTAATCGCCGTCACCGACACTATAGAACGCAACACTGGAAACTACAAAATTTCAAAAACATTGGCATACATGATACTTAAGCAGCACCAACCCAACAACACAGGAGTCACATGATTTCATCGTCTACCCATCCTCATCCCAACATGACATTCTTCAGGTCACCATGCCTCACTCTCCGCCTATATATATATGTCTTTCTACCTCTGTATGTCATAGTGTTTGCTTATGTGTCTTTCTAAACCAACTTGTCGGTGATTATTACCAAAGGTTTATACCAGTCACAGAAAGTGCTTAGAATTTCTCTAATTTGTCTCACATGGTTGTGTGTTCTGCATGTATATATATATCTATATATATATATATATATATATATATATATATATATATAGATAAGATATATATATATATTTATATATAATATACAATGTGCACTGTGTGTATATTAATCAGTAGATAAAATACAAAAATACGCAGATATAGGAGTCTCGTAAACATGACATATACTCTGGTCCTGATTCAACAGATAAGGTAAGATTTTACAATTTGTCGAGACTTAAGAATGTGGTGAGTGGCTGATAGATGGAGTGGAGATGCAGATAGACAGAAGAGAAAAAATGGATGACAACATAGCAGAGATAATGCTTCTTGATATTTTTATTTAAGATGGATAAGACGTCAGGCCTCTTGAAAAAGGTGTACTTGAGGGGTACTAGAAGACCGTCTATTAGTAATAGACAGAATAGACGGGAGACGTGGTAGATAGACTTAGTTAAACACAATAGAAGGTAGATAGATAATGCTTCTCCATTTCTTTAAGAAGGAAAAGAGATCAGAGGGGATACTAGAAAGTCATCTCCGTGATATGTATCCCTATGGATACCTGTAATATGCCTGTGAGAGGTCACGAGGGTTGATCTACTGCTCTCAGACCAGCCAGATGTCCCTCCTGACCTCCTGGTTAACCAGTTAATCCCTATCTGGAACCTCCTCGTCATCAGGTATTCGTTGTGACACCCTGCGTCAACAGGTATTCCTCCTGATCCCCCCAAATGTTATCAAGTTACCTTTCTGATCCCCGGTCAGCCAGGTATTCTCCGTCTGAACCCTTTGTTACAGGTTATCACTCTTGACCCCTGGATTACTAGGTTTCCCTCCTGAACCTGGTTATTAGGTCATGCCATTTGACCTCTTGTTAGGTATCCCTCCTGACCAATGGTCAACCAAGATATCCCTCTTCTGTGTTCTAGTTACTGCTAGCTAACTACAACACACACACACACACACAACACACACACAGACACACACACCACACACACACACACACACCACACACACACACTCCCACAACACACACACCCACACACACACCCCACACACACACACACACCCCACAACACACACACACACCATACCACACCCACACCACACACACACACCCCACTCACACACACACACTCAACCCCACCACACACACACACACACAACCTCACACTCACCCCCACACACAACACACCCACATACACACGCCCCACACACACACAAACACACACACCACACACCACACCCCACACACACCCCACACACACCCCACACCAACACCCACACCACACACCTCAAACCACACCAACATTACACACAAACACCCCACACACACCCCACACACACCCCAACAGACACCCCCACCACCCACACCAAACACACACACACACACACACAACAACACAACACACACACACCACACACACACACACACACACACACACACACCCCAACCACAACACACCGCAACACCACACAGCAACCGGTGAAGAGGCGGGGCCAGGGAGCTAGGACTCGACCCTGCAACCACAAATAAGGTGAGTACAAATAGGTGAGTCACACCACACACACACCACACAACACACAACACTCACACACACTCACTCACACACACACACACACACACACACACACACACACACACACTCACACAACAGGAGTTCAATCCCACAAGTGCAAAGTCATGAGATTGGGGAAGGGCCAAAGAAGGACCGCAGACGGAGTACAGTCACTAGGGGGCCAGAGACTACAAACCTCACTCAAGAAAAAAGATCTTGGGGTGAGTATAACACCAGGCACATCTCCCTGAAGCGCACATCAACCATAAATAACTGGCTGCAGCATATGGGCGCCTAGCAAAACCATCAGAACAGCATTCCGACATCTTAATAAGGGAATCATTAAGGACCTGTACACGTGTACGATTTGGCCCATATTGGAGTATGCGGCACCATTTTGGAGCCCACACCTAGCCAAGCACGTGAAGAAACTAGAGGAAAGTGCAAAGGTTTGCAACAGACTAGTCCCAGAGCTAAGAGGTATGTCCTACGAGGTGAGGTTAAAAGGGAAATTCAACTGACGACACTGGGGACAGGAGGATAGGGGGGACATTGATAACGACATACAAAAATACTGAGAGGAATTGACAAGGTGGACAAGGGACAGGATGTTTCAGAAGATTGGACACAGTTAAACAAGGGGACACAGTTGGAAGCTGAAGACACAGATGAATCACAGGGATGTTAAGAAGTATTTTTCGCCACTGAAGTAGGTCAGTAAAGTGGAATAGATTTGGGAAGCGATGTAGTGGAGGCAGGATCCCCATCCATAGCTTTAAGCAGAGGGATGAATTAAAGCTCACGGTTCAGGTGAGAGTGACCTAGTAGCGATCAGTAAGAAGGCGGGGCCCAGGAGCTGTGAATCGACCCCTGCAACCACAGAAATAGGTGAGTACACAACATACCATACTCCGAACCACACAACCCATCACACCCATCCCAACACACACCAACAATCCATACCCACAGCTCACACAAAACACCGAGCTATTAGAATCCCACAGTATGCTACAGGTCTCCCACCTCAACAGGCCCCCCAAACCACTGTGTTAGAAAGGAAATGAAGGTATGGTACACAAACGCTGATGGGATTAACAAACAAGGTGGGAGGCTGGCACCGGGAAAGAGTCAAAGAGACAATCACAGGACATCATAGCTCTCACAGAAACCAAGCGTACAGGTATGATAACAGATGCCATCTTCCAACGGGATACCAAATCCTGAGGAAAGGACAGAGGGAACAGGGGGGGAGGAGGAGTGGCGTTGCTGATCGCAAAATGATTGCTGTAATTTTGATGAGCTGGAGAGAGGGAGGGACAGCGGAGAAGAAAGTGATTAAATTAGCGGGAACGCTTCACTCTGGAGGTCCCAGGTGGTAATAGCAGTGATGTATAACCCCACCACGAACAGCAGGAGGCAAGGCATGAGTACGACGAGCGCAATGATCGATGGTTGACACACTGGCTAGATAGGGCAGAAGAGCTTCATGGCATGCAGGGCAAAGCTCCTGATCATGGGTGGACTTTATACCACAACGAGATCGACTGGGAGAACTTGGACCCGCATGGGGGACCAAGATACATGGAGGGCTAAGATGATGGAGGTGGTACTGGAAAACTTCATGTACCAACACGTAAGGGGACCACACAAGAGAGATAGGAGAGGGATGAACCAGCAAGGCTGGACTTAGTATTCACCTTGAGTAGTGCAGATATCGAGGGACATACATATGAAAGAACCCCTTGGGGCCAGTGACCATGTGGTTTTAAGATTCGAATACCACAGTAGAGCTACAAGAGGGGGGAGAAGCAGGAAGGCCAGGACGAATGAAGCCAAACTACAAGAAAGGGGGACTACAACAGAATGAGGAACTTCCTGAACGGGGTTCAGTGGGACAGAGAACTGGCAGGGAAGTCAGTTAATGAGATAATGGAATATGTTAGCAACAAAATGCAGGTGGGCTGAGGAGAGGTTGTACCAAGGGTAACAGGAATAATGAAAAAGCCAGGATGAGCCCATGGTTACCCAAAGGTGCAGGGAGGCAAAAACCAAAGTTGCTACGGAATGGAAGAAAATATGAAGGGCAAGGACCCAGGAGAATAAGGAGAGCAGTCGTAGAGCCAGAATCGAATATGCACAGAATAAGAAAGGGAGGCCCAAAGACAATATGAAAATGACATAGCAGCGAAGCCAAATCTGACCCGAAATGTTGTACAGCCACATCAGGGTGAGGAAAAACAACAGTCCAAAGGCAGGTAATCAGGTAAGGAAGGGAAGGAGGAGAGGACAACTAGAAATGACCGTGAAGTATGTGGAGGAACTCCAACAAGAGATTCAAAGAAGTGTTCACAAGAGGAGACAGAAGGGACTCAGAAAGACGGAGGAGGTGGGGCACACCACCAAGTGTGGACACAGTGCACACAACCGAGGAAGAAGTGAAGAGGCTTCTGAGTGAGCTAGATTACCCAAAGGCATGGGGCCAGATAACATCTCCCCATGGGTATTGAGAGCGGGAGCAGAGGGCGCTATGTGTACCCTAACAACAATATGCAATCATCTATCGAACAGGGGGGATTGCTGAGGCAATGGAAGACAGGCAAATGTAGTCCCAATCTATTAAAAAGGAGGGTCAGACATGAAGCACTAAACTACAAGACCAGTGTCACTGACATGTATAGTATGCAAGATCTAGGAGAAGATTATAGGAGGAATTTATAGATAGAGTAGAGTGGTGGAACCCTAGAAAGGATTGGATCTCATCAACAGCAGCCATACATGTTCAGGGACGGGAATCCTGTGGTCACAAACCTACTGGAGTTCTATGACATGGTGACAGCAGTAAGACAAGAGAGAGAGGGGTGGGTGGATTCATTTTCTTGGACTGCAGATGGCGTTTGACCCACAGTTCCACACAAGAGATTGGTGCAAAAATGGAGCACTAAGCGGGATATCAGGAAGGCACTACAGTGGATCAGGGATACTGTTAAGGAAGACAGCAGCGAGTCATGGTACGTGGCGAGGTGTCAGAGTGGGCACCGTGACCAGCGGGGTCCCAAGGGGATCCAGTCCAGGACCAGTGCTGTTTCTGGTTTTAGTGAAGACATGACGGAAGGAAGGACTCTGAGGAGTCCCTGTTTGCAGATGACGTGAAAGTTGATGAGAAGAATTCACTCGATCAAGACAGGCAGAACTACAAAGGGTCTGGACAGGCTGCCAGACCTGGTCCAGCCAATTGGCTTCCTGGAGTTCAATCCACCATAGTTGGCAAAGTCATGAGGATTGGGGAAGGCAAAGTGGACCGCAGACGGAGTACTGTCTAGGGAGACCAGAGAATACAAACTCACTCAAGGAAAAAGATCTGGGGTGAGTAAAACACCAGGCACATCTCCTGAAGCAGCCATCAACCAAAATACTGCTGCGCATTGGGCGCCTAGCAAACCTCAGAACAGGCATCCGACATTCTTAATAAAAGGAATCATTAGGACCATGTACACCGTGTACGTTAGGCCCATATTGGAGTATGCGGAACCAGTTTGGAACCCACACCGAGGCCTAGCACGTGAAGAATACTAGAGAAAGTGCAAAGGTTTGCAAACAAGAGGGGGGGGGACTAGTCCCCGAGCTAAGAGGTATGTCCTACGAGGAGGAGGTTAGACGGGAAATCAACCTGAGGAAAGGAGGCAAGGAGAGAATAGGGGGGGACATGATAACGACATACAAATATGAGAGGAATTGACAAGGTGGACAAATGGGGACAGGATGTTCCAGAGACGGACACAGTAACAAGGGGGACTCAGTTCGAGCTGAAGACACGGATGATCACAGGGATGTTAGGAAGTATTTCTTCAGCCACAGAGTAGTCAGTAAGTGGAATAGTTTGTGAAGCGATGTAGGGGAGCAGGATTCCATACATAGCTTTAAGCAGAGGTATGTAAAGCTCACGGTTCAGGGAGAGTGACCTTAGTAGCGATCAGGTGAAGAGGCGGGGCCAGGAAGCTCGGACTCGACCCCCGCAACCTCAACTAGGTGAGTACACACACACACACCCACACACACACACACACACACACACACAACACAAACACAAACCACACACACAAACACACCACACTTCAGTAGCTAGAAGCTAACTAGACACCAAACATGCTATCTTGACAGCGTGGCGACCTTAGACTGTTTTATCTCAGACTGACATCTATGCTGAAGTACCAGACAGCTTCTGTCTGGTGATAGCTAGAGGTTAATAGTACAGGTGGATGAGGGATGATAGAATGGATGTCGGGAATGATATAATTTCTTTGTTTTATATTTGTATAGGCCCAGGAGCTGGAGTCAACCCCTGAGTCAGTAATTCTTGCTGAACAGGATATATACACTGAGAGTGCATGTATGAATGTGTATCATACAGTGAGATTATACACCTGCTCAGTGTATATATTTGCCTGAGATATATACCTTCAGGTATATACACTGAGATATATACCTCTCAGTGTAATATACATGAGTTATACATCTCTCAGATGTATATACACTGAAGATATATACCTCTCAGTGTATTACACTGAGATATACAACTCTCAGTGTATATACTGACTGGAGAATACACCTCTCAGTGTTTATACACTGAGTTATACACTCTCAGTGTATATTACACTGGAGATAAACACCTCTCAGTCGTAATATACACTAGCGATTATACACCTTCTAGTAGTATATACACTGAGATACACCTCACAGTGTCATATACAGTGAGAT
The DNA here is from genome assembly GCF_026875155.1 of Cherax quadricarinatus. NCBI lineage: Eukaryota > Metazoa > Arthropoda > Malacostraca > Decapoda > Parastacidae > Cherax > Cherax quadricarinatus. Next base: position 23,916,707 of record NC_069491.1, on the reverse strand, counting down.
ATATACCTCTAGTGTACTATACACTGAGATATACAAACCTCTCAGTGTTATACCTGAGATATACACTCCTCTCAGTATATTATACAGACTTGAGATACCACCTCTCACAGTGATATACTCTGAGATATACACCTTCAATTTTATATACACTAAGATATACACCTCTCAGTGTATATACGCTGAGATATACACCTCTCAATGTTATATTACAATGAGATATACACCTCGCAGTGTATATACACTGAGGAGTAACATCTCTCAATGTATATACATGAGATATACTCCTCTCAGTGTATATACACTGAGATATACACCTCTCAGTGTACATACACTGAGATATACACCCTCAGTGACTACACTGAGATATACAACTCTCAGTGTATATACCACTGAGATATACACTCTCAGTGTATATACAATGAGATATACACCTCTCAGTGTATTATACACTGAGATAATACACCTCTCAGTGTATATTAAATGAGATATACACCTCTCAGTGTACTTTACACTGAGAGTTTACCGCCTCTCAGTGAAATATACACTAGATTACATGAGAGGTGTAATTACACTGAGGTATACGCTGAGAGGTGATATACACTGAGATATACATGAGAGGGTTGTATATACTCTGTGATGTTCACATATTCAGTGTATATAACACTGCATATATTTACAAACTGGAAAGGTGTATATACACTGAGATTTCACCTCTCAGTGTATATATACACTGATATTACATGAAAAAGGTGATATACACTGAGATGTACACCTCTCAGTGTTTATTACACTGAGATATACACCTCCAGTGTATATTACACTGAGATATACACCTCTCAGTATATATACACTGAGATACACCTCTCAGGTATATACACTGAGATATACACCTCTCAATTGATATACACCTAAGTATACACCTCTCAGTGTATATACACTGAGATTCACCCTCTCAAGTATTACACTGAGATATCACCTCTCAGTGTATATACACTGGGTATACATCTCTCAAATGTATATACACTGAGAATACACTGTGCAGTGTATATACACTGAGATATAACTCTCAGGTGTAATACACTGAGATATACACCTCTCAGTGTTCATACACTGAGTATACCACCTCTCGTGTTATACACTGAGATTATACACCTCTCAGTGTATATTACCAATGAGATATACACCTCTCGTGCTATATACAGTGAGATCAATATACACCTCTCAGTGTAATACAATGAGATATACACCTCTATGTGTACATACCTGATGATATTACACCTCTCAGTGAATATACGCCCCTAGATATACACTGAGAGGGTTGTATATACACTGAGGTATACACTGAGAGGTGTATATACACTGAGATATACACTGAGAGGTGTATATACACTGAGATGTTCACATCTCAGTGTATATACACTGATATATACACTGAAAGGTGTATATACACTGATATGTCACCTCGCCGTGTATATACACTGATATATACATGAAGGTGTATATACAACTGAGATTGTACACCTCTCAGTGTATTATACACTGAGATATACACTCTCAGTGTTATATACATGAGATATACACCTCTCAGTGTATATACACTGAGATATACACCTCTCAGTGTATATACACTGAGATAACACCTCTCAGTGTATATACACTGAGATATACACCTCTCAGTTATATACACTTGAGATATACACCACTCGGTGTATATACACTGAGCTATACACCTCTCAGTGTAATATACATGTGATATACACCTCTAAGTGATATAAAATGAGTATACACCTCTCAGTGTATATTACACTTGAGATATACACCTCTTCGTGTATATACACTGAGATATACACCACTCAGTGTATATACACTGAGATAATACACCTCTCAGTGTATATACACTGTGATATACACCTCTCAGTGTTATTTACACTGAGATATTCACCTTCCTTGTATATACACTGAGATATACACCTCTCAGTGTATATACACTGTGATATAACACTCTCAGTGTATATCACTGAGATATTACAACCTCTCAGTGCATTACACTGAGATATACACCTCTCAGTGTATATACACTGAGATATACACCTTCAGTGTATATACACTGAGATATTAGACCTCTCAGTGTATATACACTGAGTATACACTCTCGTGTATATACACTGAAGATGTACACCTTTCCAGTGTTTTACACTGAGATATACACCTCTCGTGTATATACACTGAGATGTACACCTGTCAGTGTATATACACTGAGAATATACACCTCTCGTGTATATACACTGAGATATACACCCTCTCAATGTCTTATATACACGAGATGTAAACTCGTCAGTGTATATACACTGAGATATACACCTCTCAGTGTATATCACTGAGATGTATACACTGTCAGTGTATATACACTGAGATATACAACTCTAGTGTATATACGAGATGTACACCTGTCAGTGTATATACACTGAGATATACACCTCTCAGTGTATATACACTGAGATATACACCTCTCAGTGTATATACACTGAGATATACACTCTCAGTGTAGTATACACTGTGATATACACCTCTCAGTGTATATACACTGATGATATACACTCTCAGTGTATATACACTGAGAAATTTCACCTCTCAGTGTTATAACACTGAGATTATACACCTCTCAGTGTATATACTCTTGAGATATACACCTCTCAGTGTATTATACACTGAGATTAAAGGCACAGCTTCCCCCGCAGCCAAAACGAACAAATCCAAAAATGTCCGTGAAGGTGTGGGACTTGTGACATGTTGTCAATATCCGTCTCCTAGTGGGGTACCTTGCTGCCTGTGCAGAATCGGGGCCACTTTGGCAGGCGTTTATGTATCTTACTCTGTCACCCAAAGGGAAAGGAAGCCGGGCCTCAGATCTGAGACATACTGTGTTGGTCCAGATGGGGGCCCCAAGCATAGTTCTTATCGCCTGATTTTGTACGACCTCCACTCTTTGCCTGCTCTGCGGGAAGAGATGAGCTAAAGCCGGTGCACCGTAGTCAATGAGCGAGCGTATAGCTTGTATATAGTACAAGCGAAGTACATCTTTGCTTGCCCCTGCACGGTGCCTCGTCATGGCTCTCATGGCGTTGAGTCTGAGTAGAGCACGTGACCTGACATACTCGGCCTGTTTCTGAAAGGTCAGCTTTTTATCAATGTAGATTCCCAAGTACAGGTAGGAGCCTGTCCACTCAAGTTCTATATCCTGAATACGTAATCTATTCACAGGTTTCTGGTCCCTGAACATCATTGCAAGAGATTTCTCGGCCCGAGATCTTGAGGCCTAGTTCCTTGCAAGACTGCGTAATTAGGTCCAAAGCTCTCTGACCCTGTCGTTCTAAAATTGCCTTTCCCATTCACTACGAGTGCAAGATCATCAGCATAGCTGAGGAGCTGTGTACCACTATGAAAGGGAAGGCTCACAAGTTCCTGCATAAGGATGTTAAACAGGGTAGGACTGAGCACACCTCCTTGTGGTGTACCGTTTTCCAGGGATTTAAAGAAGAGTAGTGTCCCTGAAAGCTGACACAGGCCTGCCTCCCCCTAAGGTGGGGACTCTATCCAGGCCAGGAGGCGTCCTTTGATTCCCTTCCGAGCTAGTATTGCCAGAATTGCTGTGGGGCTGGCTAGCTCAAATGCCTTTTCAAGGTCGAGGTAGACGACAATACTAGGTTTTTTGTTACTGTCAGCAATCTGGCTTAGTAGAGTGGTTATGCACTCTGCTGTACCCACTCCTTTGGTGAAGCCAAATATGTGATGATGAGAGGGTCCAAGTTTCCATAGGAGGCGGTTTAACACCATCCTCTCAGCAGTCTTGGCTAAGCAGCTGGTCAGCGATATGGGTCTCATACTGGGCTTTGGAATTGGTACGATTGTAGCTTTCTTCCAAGCTGCTGGGAGTGTCCTGGCCCTCCACGACTTGTTAACTTAATGACGTCTAGTATGGCCTCCCATCCACTCTGCCCAGCCGTGCAATCATGGAGTACGTCACACCATCGATGCCGGGGCTAGTGTCACCTGTGTTCTTAATGGCACGTCGAGTTCCAAGTCCGTGAGGTCTACATCAGTCACATCTTCGACTCCATGCAGCTTGTATCGTTAGCTGGGCTGTGGCAGAAGATCCGTCTGTATATTCCGGATGTCCTGTGGGAGCTGAGTGGAGCTCCCCTGGAAGTGAAAAGCTCCACTAGTTTCTCTGCTTCCTGGGATGGGTTCGGGTGTGCTGGTGGCCTCGGCTTTGCTCTTGCCAGTTGCTATGTTGAGCTTGCCCCATATCTCAGATAAGGTGGTGGGATGCCGAATGTTGAGCACCACTCCAGCCATTTCTCAGTTTTTACTCTGAGGAGATTCTGCGGGCATGCTTGCACAATGGCTCTCAGAGTATTCCTGTTCTCTGCCGTAGGGTTACGCCTGTATAGCTTCCTAAAAGAGTTGATGCGGTGGTTCTGCTCCCCACCTCGTCGTTGTAGAACCACCAGTCTCTTTTGTGAGTGCGTCCTGCAGACTTCTTTGGAATTGCGCACTCTCTGCTGCCTGGATGAGAACAGTGATTAGCTCCTGTTCAGCCGTATCACAGTCTTCAGATAGAGGTATGTGGACCACCAGTCATGAAGATAATCCTGAACACCTTCCAGTTGGCCCTCTTTACGTCCCATCTAGGAGGCAGCAACAACTCGTGGGAGGCGTTATGAAAATTTAAATTTA
>NC_069491.1:23892310-23911470 GCF_026875155.1 Cherax quadricarinatus | reverse complement strand
GGGGTTTGGAAGTGTCCAAAGTGTAATAGGAGTAGCAAGTTCCCTTTATCTAGCGGTTTATGAACAAAAAAAAAACCCAGAAATCCTACCTCATGCAAAACAGTTACAGGTTTCTGTTTCACAGTACGGGCAAAACGGTAGTATTTCCCCTGGGTGGTTGTGTCTACCCCCTACAGTTTTATTAATAATAAAAAAAAAAATAACTGAAATACAAAGTAAAAGATTCATTTGTTAGGGGGTGATTTAATTTAAGCCTTTTTTGTTATATATTGGCTTATTTTAAATAACTATTTTTTACATGCATACCTTTTCACAATTTAACCTCACTGTGTTCTTTAATGTTCTTGATTACCTTTCTGTTACACTAAAAGTAAGCTAGGATGTTATGAAACTACATACTGCTGTGTATTAACATGTTTTTTAGTTTTTTTCAACAGGCTAACAATGACCAGTCCACTACCCATAAAAGCCCACATGGAAATGGGGCCCTGCAGTTTACCTTAATTTTAAAATTCCCCCGGGCCCCAAGGGAAATAAGGCTTCAGTCAATAGCTTTAACATTAGGATTAGCTCTTGAAATGTACAAATGCTACTGGTTTTTCTTTTGTCCCCAAAACAATTTTTAACACAGTTAACTTTTTACCGTATACTGTTAGGGGAAACAAATTTATTTAAAATTTGTAAAACTCACAAATTTGTCTTCATTTAGACTTTTAGAACAAGAATACTTAGAGAAAATTTTTTTCTGCTTTAAACTAAAAAACCGCACCAGACATTTTCAAGAAAATAAAATTACAAAGGTTGGCCCTTCCATCAGTTGAAAAATAAATTACTGTAATGCAGTCTTCAAAGCAAGTCAAATTTTACATTAAAATTAAATAAAAATTTGCTTAAAAGCCAAAAATAATTCAATTTAATTTTTTTTTAAATGGTAGGATAAATTTTCGTTACTACGTATATCCATTTTATTTTAAAAAAAATTAAAATTATTACATTCAATGAGGAACACTAAACTTGTAGGGGTCAACAGCCCCTTTGTAATGGAAGGCAATCGGGTTTTGGGGCCCAAAGGGAATCTGAGAATCAAGATCCCCTCACAAGCATCACCCCTTGAGGATTAAATAATATGCTTTTTTTTTTTAATATTCATACTTCAGTTTAATCAAAAATTTTTTAGTGAAATTTTTTGCTTCTCCAGTTTTTTTTCCACACATGCATGTACACTTAAAATAATATGCTAAATAGATAATGTATGGAAACTTATAAGAAATGTTGAATGAAATTTGCAAGACTGTGGAAAGTGAGTACAGCTTTATAGGGAATAAAAATTATCAAAAAGCCTAACAAAACTGTCTAAAAATTTTTTTCTTCTTATTTAAAATCCCTGGGCCTAAAAAGACTTTAACCCCAGCCCTGTTGTCTGGATGCTGGGGGTTTTTTTGGATCAAAGCACATACACCCCAATTTTGAGGACAAAACCCAAATAAATCTGTCCTTCCCTTGGCAATTTAAATTGGCACAATCGGGGCTATCCTCTTTAGCTAGGTTTTTTTGTGACTTCAACAATGAATGCTAACAGGGCAGTTTATCGGGCCCGTATTCGTGAAATTTAATACAGAGAAAAAAATATTTATTTTTCTCAATATACAAAAGTTTGATGAAAATATGAAAAATTTTGTCTGTACCCCTTTATTTACCCTGCCCCTTAAATAAAGCAGCACCCAAGACTGATAGTGAACTCCAGATCACAAGATGGCAAAAAAAAAAATAACACAGACCAATGTTTTTTAAAAATTTAAAAATGATAAATGCACAAAAAAATTTTTTGAAAACATCCAAAAATTTAGAAACTTAAAAGTTCCAGGCTGGTTTTTGCTAGGGGTAACTGGGTATTCAACTGGAGCAGCCTACTGTGTACCCAAAACTTTAAAGAAATAGATCCCAAAAATTTGCAATCCTTGTATTGTAATCCCCTGCTGATATAAGGTAGTGAAGGTTTGTCTTTTCAGTAATGATAACTTGTCAAAGTAATCATACAGACTCTCCCCACCTATTTTTAAAAGTCACTTTGGAGCAAATCCTAATCGTTTTGGGAGTAAGCATTTTGTGTAGGCAAAAATTATGGTGTCGGGGTTTGCCCTTAAAAAAGGGTTTATGAACTTCTGAATCCCTCATTTTTTTAATTAAAAAACCCATTATGCCCTTTAATAAATTTAAAATTTTTACACTTTGTTTTGGGTTGTTTACTAAATTTATACTTCAACAGACTATGTGGAAAGGGAGTTTGTGTGATCCTGCCTTTTTCCCGGGCTCCCAAGGGTATCCAAAGGGCTCATTCCCTAGTGACATATTAAGTTGCGAATTTGAAAGTGTCACAGTATTCTGGGGGGGGGGGGGGGGTTTTTTGGGGTGTTGTGGGGTTTTTACTCACCATTTGTGGTTGCGGGGGTTGGCAAGCTCCTGGTGTGGGGGTGTGTGTGTGTGTGTGGTGTGTGTGTGTGTGTTGTGTGTGTGTGGTGTGTGGTGGTGTGTTTTGTGTGTGTGGTGTGGTGGTGTGTGTTGGTGTTGTGTGTGTGGTGTGGTGTGTTGTGTGTGTGTGTGTGTGTGTGTGGTGTGGTGTTTTGTGGTGTGTGTGTGTGTGTGTTGTGTTTTGTGTGTGTGTGTGTGTGTGTGTGTGTTTTTGGGGTTGTGTAACCTATTTACAATTAGTCACAAAACTTTTTAAATTGGGTTTAGGAAATAGCAGGATCCCTAGTTGTACTTTTTTCAGGAATTAATTGTTGCCATAAATTTCCCCATTTCAGTTCATTTTTTTTAAATTAAAATTATATGCTATCAAAATTTTTTTAACATTCTGAAGGGAAGCATTACTACCCAGAAATCCACATCCTCAACAAGCACATTAGTCACAGCAAGTAGTTTCGGTATTTAAAGGCCATAAAGTGGTGGAAGATAAATCTTTAAAAGGATTTGAAAAAAACCCAAATTATTGGGACAAAAGAGTCAGGAGGTGGGGAGTACCACACCAAACCCCCTGAGGAAAGGATGGATGGGGGTGCTACAGTTTTGAGGGTTTTTTTTAAATTGTGATTTCCCCACACATTGGCAAGAAACCTTTGAAAGAACGATATTAAAAACAGTTTCTTCAAGAATTTTTAAAAATTTTTTTCCAATTTCGGAACCAGGTAGAGTGTGCTTTTAGGGGGTGTTGATTACCAAAACGATGATAAAAATACAAAAAACCCTTTTCTTGCTTCTTTTTATTTGCCCTTAAAGCTAACACTATCATTAATTTTTTTCCAAAAACCCTTCCCAAAAAATACCAGCTTATTTTTTCTCCTCCTTAAAAATGTGAAAAAGCAGGTATGAGTTTCCCTGCAAAATTATTAAATAATGTAATACAGTTTGCAAAACTATTACATTAGCAAATTATTATAGACAATAATAATTTATGAGCAAAAAGTTACTTTTTTTGTATAGCTTTTTACAAGATTTTTCCATTCTAGCTCATTTGTTACGTTCATTTCAACAAAAGCTTATCTTCAAATAAATATACCCCTGTTAAAAACTATATATAGCCTGATGAACAAACTGCAATATTTTACACCAAATGAAACCCAAAATAATCTGGAACAGCCTCTGGGCCCATTTCTGTCCCTAAAAGTCCGGGAAAGAGCAAAAACAGGTTTTAAAAAAATTACGTGGACCCCGGTTAACGATTTTTTCACTCCAAAGTAGTCGGGTGCCAGGGCGACCGAATTTTTTCCCCTAAAAAAATATTGTGAAGTGATTAGTCCATTTCAGCCCCCCAAAACATACATACAAACGCATTTCATAAATCACTTACAAAATTGGTCCATTCGGAGGAATCGTTATGCGGGGGTCCACGATATGATTGTACACTAAAATAAAGAAATTAACAATTTAAAAAGCTGTGTGCCAGTACTACTAAATTTAGAAGTACAGTATTTTTTTTAACCTTTTCACCATTTCTCCAAGATCAAAGTTACTGACCTCAGTGTTGTATGTAGTTTTAAGTTTTTAAGAAAGAAAAAAAGTTTTTTTTTGACATGATACTGGTTTACGAGGAATATAATTTGGGTGTACTGTCAAAAGCCCCTTTGAACTAGCATTTCGGGAAATTTAAAAAAATTAATTAAATTGGAAAAGGAAATAATGTTCTTAAGTTACAGCGAGTATGAAGATTTGAATGTGAATTCTATTAGGTAATGATTCATGGCTTTGATAAGTCTAGTGAGAAAATTACAATTTTTGAATTATTTTAAAAAGATTACATTTTAAGAGAAAAATTTTTAAAAAAATTTTTACAATTATGATTACAACTTAGTACTTTTTTTCCCCTTTCGGGTCTTCCCGTAATCTAGGCTTTACTTGGGGTCCAAAACCGTAGATCTCGTATGAGCTCGGTCACTCGATAAATGTGGTGGTACATTTGGGCCTAGATAGAGAGAATCCTCTATGTGGTATGTGTGCCCCACATAAAAAAAATCCCGCACACGTTATAATGAAGAAAAAAAACAGCCCACGTTTTCGATTAAAACAGCGACTTTGCGGGTGTTTTTTCGTTTTTTTTTATGTTGTTTTGTGATTTCTTGGTCCATTTGATAAAAGGAAGACATATTACAGAATAGGAAAATTTTGTTTGGGTTAGCACGGGAAAAGGGCTTGAAATTTGAGCTCAAAGTGGGGGAAATTTTTAAAATTTTGCCGATTTTCAAGATAAAAAACGCCCACATGTCTAATACCCCGGGTTAATATGCATTCCAAATGTGGTGAGTTTTTATAAAATTATACAATTTTCAAAACGAAATCTTCTATTTTTTGGTGTGAAAAAAAATTCATTATTGAATAAAAAATCAAAATGGAATTTATTTGTAAAGCCTCAAAACATAACTAATAAACAAGAAATGTTAGTTTATTTCCAGGAATACCTACATGTTTATTCGGGACCCTATTTTGAAATGGGAATTTTTTGAACTTTGTTTTAAAAATTGGGCCAAATTCCAATTTCCTCACTATTTTGTAGTTGAAACATTGACTTGGCGATTTCTTGGCTCTTTGATAGAATAAAGTAATACTAGTGAAAAGCTAGAATTTGGTCGACTGGAATAATGAAATTTTGGCCAAAAATGGAGTCAAAGAGGGAAAAATCCCCGATTCGAAAACGCTGACACACAAAATTCACAAGCTTTAAATTTCGTCAATTTTCCATCAAATTCTACTTTTTGTTTTTTTACTTCAAAAAAAATTTCTCTACCATTTCATAAGAAAAAATAAAATTTTTTTTTTTGAAAATTCTTTGGGCATGGGGGGACCCCTTCAGATTTTGGCCCTTTGGGCCCCGAAAGGGGTTAAACGAAACAACATATAATGAAACCACACCTCACGTAATTGATTTAAAATTTTTTCAAAGCAAAAACGTAAGGGGGCACTTGCTACCCAATGCAAATTTAAAAACAAACAAACAAATATGGTGAGCTTGCTGGCACTTTTTTATCAATAGCTTATTTTGCATTTGTATGATTTGTATACCTTTCAAATTTTAAAATTTTTTAAAAAAATTGTATTCAATTTCTCGTCATTGTAATGAAAGTTATTCGAGGCCTGGGCCCCAAAACGTTCAACTGCCTCCCCCCATCATAAGGGGGTTTTTCCAAAAGACCCCTGGCTGTTTAAAAGGCACGGACAACACGTAAAACAGTACCGACCCCCAAGCGTGGTTCGATCAGTTTGCGTGTGGCCCGCAGTAACAGCCTATTGATCAGGCCCTGATCACCACTAGGCCTGGTCTCAGACCCAGCTTGGGGGTGTCGAGCCCCAAAACCCTCTCCAGGAGGACCTCTGTAATACTCATTTCTTTTCTGCTCAGGTTATCGTTTTTGACTTGATAAAGCCCCAAAGGTAGGTAAAATATAGCCCAAAAAGGGATGCGTTTTACTGCATTTGTGTATTTTTCCCCTGTTGGAATTTTTTTAACCATTTCTCTCCATACACCGGGGGTATTCACTGGAAATTTTCCCAGGGGAGGAGGCAAAAACTTCCAGGGCTGCAAAGGGGATATGCAACCCCCAAATGTTTTCACCAACATGGCTTTCAGCAATTAAAATGTTGAAAATTATTAAAATACCGACAATTGAAGATTCATTATGGCAACGTTGGGTTCTTTTCTGACGAAAGTTTGCCTATACAGTAGACCTAGGTATCTGACCAAAGAACCTATGTGTAGCTGAAACGTTTCTTCAAAAAAGAACCCCAACTGTTGAAAGTGTCTTAAACTTTTAAATTAGAAAAAAATCTTAAGATATAAGACTTGAAACATTATAACCCGTAAAAGCAATAATTTCATTGAAACTGTTCCTTTATCATGAAGAAAAATTTTCATATTCCCCTTTACATCATAAAGCTAGTAATACATATTTAGAAAAGGCTAAACCTGCAGAGTTACAAGCACCTTGGGGACTGAGAAACAAACCGGGTTTATTCCCGGGAAAGGGAATTTGTGGCAAAAAAAACACAAATGCGTTGTATCCTTTATTTCTACGTTTCGCCCCCCAGTGGGCTTTTTTAAGTCACAAACAGATACCCGGGGGGGAAGGGGAAAGCGAGTTTTATAGCCTTCAAATGGAGGTCGGGGAAAAATCTGCATTGATGATGTACCCAGTGGGGTTTTAAGTCTAAAAAAATTGGGTAGCTTGGAAAGGAGATTAGATAAGTTTGTGAGCAGACCTTTTACATGTTCTTATGTGGGATAGCGATGAAGAATTTCTTGGCTCTATAACCCCATCGGTAATCACAGATGCGCATTCTTTACCTGACCTCCCGCATTCTGAACCGGGCTAAATATCGCGTTCCTTTTCCCCCCCCAGGGAGTTTGTTTGGACTTGAAAAAACCCATGTGTGGGGGAAACGTATCATAAAGGGTCACATTATACTGCATTTTGTTTATATTTCCCTTGTGTCGGTATTTTTTACCATTTTTTTTTCCAGGGGAGTTAAAACTGACATTTACTGCACTTGGAGGGAAGGGATGGGAGGCCAGGTCCAACCCTTTCAAGAACCTCCCTTGAAATGACCAAAAAGGTTAACATGAGAACAACCACAGGGGGAGTGAATGACAACTCTGGCCTTTCGTGCTGCGTCCTTGAAAAATCTGGGGCTTACCATTTTTGCAAATGCAAGCTCCCGATGAGTACTGATTGCAACCGAAAAGGCCTGAGCTATCTTCAACCCCCCGTGGTTTCCTGCTCTTGAATCGCTTTTTGGAGATTCTTGCATAAATCCCCTCAAGGGAAGGGTTCCTTGATGTTGTGAGGGGCTCTTGATTTTGGGAATTGGATTGCTCCAGTTTTCCCCCAATTAGCCGAATGCCTTCCCATCCCCCCCAGGGCTGTAAATCCTCCGGGTTTAGCGCTTCCCCCTTGATTTAATAATAATAATTTAAAAAGGTGAACATATGTTAAAAGGATAACTTCGGGTTTCTGGGGCGTCACTTACCATAGTACGAAAACCCCATGACGTGTCCACATTTTACCCAACTGTGGCTTAATAATGCAAGTGTGGGTAGTGAGGAGTGGTGAGGTCAACAGGACAGCAGCCTGACAGCCTCACGGTCATCCCGCCATATTGATTCACTCCACGAAAAACTCTATTTAAAAACTTTTTAATAATATATTAATGTAATCTATGCTACTAATATTACTACCAAAAATTTAATCCTTAAAGTAAATTTAAAATACTTACTCAAAAAATAATTCTACTTTTTTTTTCCATTTGAAAATTTAAAAAAACGTTCTATCTTACATAAGAATTACAACTATAATAATTTTGTTTACTATTAACATAAATTGCGTAATTTACTCTATTTAAATTTTATAAACAAAATTATTTTTAAAATTTTAAGTGTTACAAATTGGGTGACATTAATTTTATACTTTTTTAAAGAAAACCAGGGCCCAAACTGGGTTTTTTGGGAAAAAATTAAGTAAGTTTATCCAACACGGATGATAAAACTCATGGAGTAGGGAGAGAAGACCATTAAGGGGTATGAAGAGGGGGGGCCCGGAGCTATGTATGACCCCCCGCAACCACAAATAGGAGACTACACGGTGGGGGGCCGGGGTTTGTTTCCCGGGGAAGGGTGGAAACATTGGTGTGTTTTCCCTTTCACCGGGTTTTCTACGTTCATTCACCATAAAATGGGTACCCTTTTGCTCACCCATTTTTGGTTGCAGGGGTGAGTCTTGGCTCCTGGCCCCACCCTTCACGGGTTTCTACTGGGCCTCTCTCTCCCAGTCCTGACTTTTTCAAACCTCGTCTTAAAATATGTATGGTTCCCCCCTCCACACGTCAATTTCTAGGCTATTCCACTCTTGACAATTTGGACTGAAGAAATCTTCTAAAATCCCTTTGACTATCGACTCTTTAATTTCCAATTGGACCTCTTTTTTCTTGTCCCCTCACGGAACTCCTGTCTTTGCCACCTTGCAATTCCGCGCATTTTTTTTTATGCGTTATCATGTCTCCCCTGACCCCCCTGTCCTCCCCGTGTCGTCAGGCCCCTTTTTCCCTTTAAACTTTCTTTTAGGACATTCCCCTTACTCTGGAACTAAACCGGTCGCAAAACCTTTTCACTTTTTTAAATTTTTTGACGGCTTGATCAAGTGCGGGTTCCAAACAGGTGCTGCAACTCCCGTATGGGCTGACTACCGGGGACAGTGTTTGAAAGGTTCCTTTTAGGATCGGAATGCGTTCTCAGGGTTTGCCCCGGCGCCCATATTGCACATTTTCTGGTTGATGTGTGCTTCCGGGGACATGCCGGTGTTATACCACCCCCAAGATTTTCCCTTGACGAGGTTTGCAGTCTTTGGGGCCCCCTACCATACTCCATCGCGGTCTTTCTGTGCCCTTCCCCCCATCTTATGATTTTCATTTGGGGGGTTTTTAAATTTGAGAAGCCCTTTGCTGGACCAGGTGTCCTCGTCCAAGTCCTTTGAAGTCCTACCTGATCCTCATCTGATTTAATTCTCCCCATTAACTTTCCATCTCGAACAGGGGCCCTTTTGAGTCAACCCTTCCCCATGTCATTCTAATACCAAAAAAAAGCATGGTCCAGGACCGACCCCTGTGGAACCCTGTTGTCAAGGGGCCCCGTGATCTTCATCACGTCCAGATCGTTGTTGCCTCCCCCGTCAGGTATTATCTGATCATTGCAGGCCCTTCCCGTTATATGCACCTGATCCCCTAGCTTCTGCACAATCTCTTGTAGGAAATTGCAAAGGCCTTCTTGCAGTCCAAGAAGATAATCAACCCACCCCCCTCTCTTGGCTTACTTTCTTACTTTTTTCATAAAAAATCCCGAAGGTTTGTGACACTGGATTTGCCTTCCCTGAATCCGTGCTATGGCGTTTTTATACTCTTGTTTCCGGTCCAGGTGCTCCCCCAAAATCTCCTCCGTAATCTTCTCCAAATTTGGGGATACTATACACGTCAGTGACACAGGTTTATAGTTTAGCCTCTTTCTGTCTCCTTTTTTTTTAAAAATGGAACTCATTTTTCCCCTTCCATACCTTTGGGAGTTGCCCCGTTTCCAGGGAGTTTTGAAAATTGTGGTAATGGCACACAACATATTGCTCCCTCTTAAGGCCCCTGGGGGAATGTTGGGGTCCCATTGCCTTTTTAGGGAGCGTGTCCCTTCATTTCTTCCCCCCCTCCTCATTTTGTATTATTCATCCACACTTTTTGATATATTCCTTGTGGGGTCCTTTCTGTTCTGTATCCCCGATCCTTCCTGTCCCACTGAAATACTTCTTTAAATCTCATGGTGGCTCCTCACAACCCTTGATCGATTCTGTGATTCCCCACCTTTTTTCCGCCTATCACCTGGATTTGACTGTTGTCTTCCTCCTAAAGTGGTATAACTTTTTGGATCAAAATTGACTTTCGATGCTATGTCCTTTTTTGTACTGTCGCTGGGGGCCCCCCCCTTACCGTGCATACTCGTTTTTGGGTCTTTACTAATCTCCTATTTTCCTGGGTCCTTTGCCTCCCGTACCCTTTTCCCTTCTCGGTGCATTGTTTTTGCCCCCCTACACCCTTTGGGTAAACCAAGGGTTTGTTTGGTCTTTCCCTTTTTTTCTATTGCCTTTGGAACAAACCTTTCCTCGCCTCCTTTTCCTTTTTTGTTAAAAATTTCCCTCATTTTTCTACCGTTTTCTGTCCCACTGTGTTAATGGACTGATTGGGTCGATCCTCGGACATAACTACCTATTTTCCCAAAATCTCGCATAATAAATGGCTTTTTAAGTATATGTCATTGAGTCATAGGCCGTAACCTTGTACACATTCTGTAGTTTTCCTGGGTTTACCGGAAGAGGGTTTTTGGGGGGCAACGCCCCCGCGGCCCCCGGGCTGAACCAGCCTCCTGGTGGATCAGAGTATCAACCGGCTGTTGCTGCTGGCTCACGCAAACCAAAATACGACCACAGCCCGGGGTGATCCGGGGAAAGAAATTTAGGTGCTTTTTTCCATGCCCCGCTTGAAGACTCCAGGGGTTGTTGGTAATCCCCCTTTTGTTGCTGGGAGGCATTTAAAAGTCTCGGGCCCCCGACACTTATTGTATGGCTCTTAACGTGCTGTACCCCCCTGCTTTTATTGGGGGGGTGGTGCATCGTCTCCCAAATCTTTTTCTTTCGTGTGGGGTGATTTCGTGTGCAAGTTCGGTACTAGTCCCTCTAGGATTTTCCAGGTGTATATAATCATTTTATCTCTCCCTCCTGCTTTTCCAGGGAATAAAAGGTTTAGGAACCTCAAGCGCTCCCAATAATTGAGGTGTTTTAATCTCCGTATGCGCCCCCGTGAAAGTTCTCTGTACATTTTCTAGGTCGGCAATTTCACCTGCCTTGAAAGGTGCTGTTAGTGTGCGCAATATTCCAGCCTAGATAGAACAAGTGACCTGAAGAGTGTCACCCATGGGCTTGGCCTCCCTAGTTTTGAAGGTTCTCAATTATCCATCCTGTCATTTTTCTAGCAGATTGCGATTGATACAATGTTATGGTCCTTGAAGGTGAGATCCTCCGACATGATCACTCCCGGGTTTCTTTGACGTTGGTGTTTCGCTCTATTTTGTGGCCAGAATTTGTTTGTACTCTGATGAAGATTTAATTTCCTCCCATGTTTACCCATATCTGAGTAATTGAAATTTCTCATCGTTGAACTTCATATTGTTTTTCTGCAGCCCCCACTGAAAGATTTGGTTGATGTCTGCCTGGAGCTTTGCAGTGTCTGCAATGGAAGACACTGTCATGCAGATTCGGGTGTTCCATCTGCAAAGGAAGACACGGTGCTGTGGCTGACATCCTTGTCTAGGGTGGATATAAGGATGAGGAACAAGAATGGGAGCGAGGTACTGTGCCTTGTTTGGAACGAGTTTTTCACCGTAGCTGCCTCGGACTTTACTCTGTTGACGACTACTCTCTGTGTTCTGTTAGTGAGGAAATTATAGATCCTCGCCCGACTTTTCCTGTTATTCCTTTAGCACGCATTTTGTGCGCTATTACGCCATGGTCACACTTGTCGAAGGCTTTTGCAAAGTCTGTATATATTACATCTGCATTTTTTTTTGTTTTTCTGGGTGCATTTAGGACCTTGTCGTAGTGGTCCAATAGTTGAGACAGACGGGAGCGACCTGTTCTAAAACCCATGTTGCCCTGGTTGTGTAACTGATGGGTTTCTAGATGCGTGTTGATCTTGCTTCTTAGGACCCTTTCAAAGATTTTTATGATATGGATGTTATGCTATTGGTCTGTAGTTCTTTGCTTTTGTTTTACTGCCCCCTTTGTGGAGTGGGGGCTATGTCTGTTGTTTTTAGTAACTGAGGGACGACCCCCGTGCCCCATGCTCCCTCTCCATAGGATGGAAAAGGCTCGTGATAGGGGCTTCTTGCAGTTCTTGATGAACACAGAGTTCCATGAGTCTGGCCTGGGGCAGAGTGCATGGGCATGTCCAATTTATCGCCTGTTCGAAGTCATTTGGCGTCAGGATAACATCGGATAGGCTTGTGTTAATCAAATTTTGTTTGGCTCTTCTCAAAAAAAATTCCCATTTTGATCTTCGACTCTCAGTCGGGTTTTAGCGGCTTGCTAAAAACTGAGTCATATTGGGACTTGATAGCTCACTCCATTTCCTTGTCATCTGTGTAGGACCCCATCTTGTTTAAGTGGGGCCCAATACTGGACGTTGTTCTCGATTTTGATTTGGCATAGGAAAGAAATACTTTGGGTTTCTTTCGATTTCATTTATGGCTTTTAGTTTTTCCCCGCGATTCCTACTCCTAAAGGATTTTTTTAGCTTAAGTTCGATGCTTGCTATTTCTCTGACCAGTGTCTCCCTACGCATTTCAGATATATTGACCTCTTTTAGCCGCTCTGTTATTCTTTTCCGTCGCCTGTAAAGGGAGCGCCTGTCTCTTTCTGTTTTACATCTACTCCTCCTTTTTCTTAGAGGAATAAGCCTTGTGCATACATCGAGTGCTTACCGAGTAATCTGTTCTAGGCATAAGTTGGGGTCTGTGTTGCTTAGTATATCTTCCCAGCTTATATCGGGTTTGGACTTGGTTTACTTGGTCCCACTTTATGTTTTTGTTATTGAAGTTGAATTTGGGGAATGCTCCCTCGTGACTAATCCCTTATGTCGGTCTGGGGCTCCGGCATACATGACTGAACCCCCAATTTTGTTTTTGATCTGAGTATATTTGTTTTTGATATGGTGATAAATTTTTTATCAGATCATCATTGTTAGTGAAGATGAGGTCTAGTGTATTCCCCATCTAGTAGGCTCTATTATTTGCTGGTTTTAAATTGAATTTTTTGTGGCAGAGATTTAAAAGCTCGCGTGAGTGTGAGTTTTTCATCAAGCTGCCTCCTGGTGTTATTACTGCAACAATATATTTGCTATATTCCTCCATTTTTAGGTGCCTTAAGTTGAAATCCCCCAGGGGCAAGATGTTTTGGGGGCAGGAGCTGGAAGGTTTTCCAACATGGTCAATTTTTAACAGCTGTTCCTGGAATTGCTGGGATGTTGCATCCGGAGGCTTGTAGACTATCACAATGGACTAGGTTTTGGTTCTCGACCTTTACTGCTAAAACTTCCACTACATCATTTGAGGCATTTTAGCAGTTTCTGTGCAAACAAGGACTCTGCAATGTACAGGCCAACCCCCCCCTTTTGCCTGTTCCTCTGTCACATCTGTATAGGTTGTAACCTTTGGGGGCCATATTTCGTTGTCCAAGTGATCCTTTATGTGGGTCTCAGTGAAAGCCACGAAAATTGCCTTTGCCTCTGCAAGCAGTCCACGGATGAAAGGTATTTTTTTGTTTGTTGCTGGCTTTAGACCCTGTATATTTGCAAAGAAGAATGTTATCGGACTGGTGGTATTGTTGGTACTGGGGGGGGTTTTTTTTCCGGCATTAGTAAACTGTATCTGTTGGTTTGGAGTGGAGGCCATCGACTGTGGTTCCACTCCAGGAATGACTGGATTTGGTGTACGATTTCTGCCATTTCCTGCCAGTTTTTTTCCTTCCTGGCACTAAAAAACCTCTCCCTCTTGAGTGGCTGTGGCTACCCAGGTTTTTCCCATGGCCTGGATGTTTTGTATCTTTTTGTCCCCTTTAGATGGTATGCCTGGCAATTTAAATTATAGCACAGTCTTTCCTGTACTGAAGAGGGACACAGTTCAGGGTGAAAAAGCTTACAGGGAAAGGGGGTTGCATTTTCCTGTTGTCATATGGGCAAAGGCATTTCCTAGGTGGTCATAGTTGCAACTCCCATCTGTTTTTCCCCGATTTCCCATGCCAGCAGATACCGAGTGCAAAAGTATGTGCACAGGCTTTTGGTTTCCGTTGCCTTGGGTTTCTGTGACTGTATTCCCTGTTGGTGCATGTTTTCCCTGTCTTACTTCTATCCTCCCTAGCACCAACAATGGAGCCCCACCATTTGTTTTTGGTAATATATCCTCACTATTGCTATGGAGTCCCCCTTGTTTTGCTATTTCCTGCGGTAATTCTAGTTTGCAATATTGGTTTTAAACCTATCTTTGACTACACTTGTTTCCCTACTATGGCTCCTGTCCCCTATGAGGTCATTCATAAAGTATTCCTTTCCCGCGTATAATTCCCGAACCTGGACAAAATCTCCAGCTTCAAACCCTTTCTGTCTCCCAGGACAGCATCTCCAGCTTCCCCATTACTGTCTCCCAAAGGGCAGCATCTCCAGCTTCACCATTACTGTCTCCCAGGACAGCACCTCCAGCTTTACCATTACTGTCTCCCAGGACAGCACCTCCAGCTTCCCCATTACTGTCTCCCAGGACAGCACTATCAGCCCCCCATTTACTGACTACCAGGACATCATCCCAGCCTTACAGTTTTCTGACTACATGGCCAGTATCAAGGGCAGTACCATTCAGCCCGGACTTTTTATGTTCCCATCTGTTGTAGAAGCTTCCAGGTTTTTCTATGAAAGCACTTTGATGTTGACCTCTTTTAATACCCTTGTGATTTTAGTCCACAGATTTATCTCATTTGGGCATACCCAAAAACACTTCCCTGTTTTAATACTGCTTGTAGCTAGTTCTTGGATATCTGCACAAGGGGCGTGACACCAATTTCCACAGAAATGAAAATGTAGTAAATAAAGATTATTATTATTATTATTATTATTATTATTATTATTATTATTATTATTACAGAGAAGTGTGATCAGCTTCTTTAGTGATATGGTTGAACAATTATTGATGAACAGTGTATTCATTGTTTTCACTGTTCATCAATAGAAAGCCACTTATTATGCAGAGCATTTTGGGCAAATTAGGGCCAGTTATGTCCGAGGATGCGACCCACATCAGTCCATTAACACAGTGGGACAGAGAACTGGTAGAAAAATGATGGAATATGTAACAACAAAGTGAAAGGAGCAGAGGAAAGGTTTGTTCCCAAAGGCAATAGAAATAATAGGAAGACCAAAGCGAGTCCTTGGTTTACCCGAAGGTGATGGTGTGAACAATTATTGATGAACAGTGTAACAATGAATGTTGCGATCCAACAGAGTGTAGTGCGACATTCTTCAAAGAACACTATTCTTCAATCAACACATCGGATATCCAGGCGTAACTATGGGTCAGATACATATACCCAGGTAAGTGTACTAACTCGTGATGTACTACTGTTGACTGCGCAGTTGAGTATAAGTTATGAGTTAGTCACTTATCATAAACTCCGGTGATAAGTGGACCTTTGAGTCCACACAAGTAAGTGTCATCAGCCATCAGTGTCTGATATATGCTGACATAACACCCCCTAGGGGTAATTTATAATCATACCTAATATACTTTATTTCAGCCCTTTGAGAAGTGGTCAAGACAGTTTCTCAAGACCTCATCTCCAGGGGAGGCTGTGTAGACGATGGCTGTCTTATCAGCTAAGTACTCTCTATATTTAATCTTTAACCTTAGCTGGTAAACCATTTCTCAACAAATTTGGTCCTTCAAACAGGATAAAGGCCACACTGTGGTCCAAATATGTTGTACTACAGTGTACAAATAACCTACGAGCCAAGGTCCTTCGAAAAAAGCTGTAAATCTAGTGTTTACAATGTAAATCAGTATAAATGAGTCCCTCCAGACTCAATCACAGAGAATGGGCAGCCAAAAGAAAACAGGTGCTCACCCAGCATTCACCCAAAGAAAACGGGAGCTGGGTGACTCACCCAACAAGAAAACGGGGGATGGCACCTGTCATCCACTGCTCTCAAGCTCGAGAAATGCTGACCACATCAACAAGCCAGATAACCGTCAGTTTGTCTGAGTGTATATACACATAGTGTTTATAATGTCTATAGACAGAGATTAAGAAACAAGATTGTGTTTGTTTGTTTCTTATAGATATAACTGTTATATTAAAGGAAACTATATATAAAATGTAAGCTTTTATATATATATATTAACAGTGACATTTATATATGTGTAAGAAATATACACGTGTGATTTACAGTTATACGGTGACATTTATAGTGTATAATGAATGAAGTGTATAACATCGTTATTTATAATGTGCTCAACGTTGTCAGGCTGACACAGCAAACTCAAGCTATAAACACCAGCCATATGTACTCTGTACCCTTCATAGTCATTGACTCTGAGGTTAAGCTTAGTAGGTCAGTAGTGTCTGACTGATTATTGCTGACTTAAGCATGACAAAAACTTAGCTGTTTATAGCAGCACAGTGTTTTTTAAACACTCTAAGTGTGGTGCTAGAATTTTCAGTATACCATTAAAATGGCTTGCTTGAAAACTCAGTTTCAGCCTTTACAGACTAAGATTACACAATTAGAAAATCTAATTTCATCTGTTAGGATAACTCAAGATACAAACATAGATTTTGATGATCTTGAGGTCAAATTTGAATTACTTACATAACGTCTGGAAATAATTAATTCAGACTATACACATTATGAAAAGGAATTTCTCAAATCAGATCCATCTGAGGATGAAATTAAAAATGTTTTGGATACTGTTGAGAAATGGATTACCAGTTAAGCTTAATTTTTATATAGGGAAACTTAACTTAGAAAGACAGCTCATCGCCTGCACAGCCGCCTCTGCAGACGAGGTCTTGAGAAGCTGTCGAAGTCATTCCTCAATGGGCTGAAATGAGTTATAATTTTGTAAACAATAAATTACCCCTAGGGGGTGTTATGTCAGCATATTCATTCACTGATTGCTGACAAACTTACGTGTGTGGACTCAAAGGTCCGCAAATCACCGGGGTTTTATGATAAGTGACTAACTCACGACTTTATATTCAACTGTGCAGTCAATAGTAGTACATCATGAGTTAGAACACTTACCTGGGTATATGTATCTGACCCGTAATTACGCCCGGATATCCGTTGAGTTGATTGAAGAATAGTGTTCTTTGAAGAATGTCGCACTACACTCTGTTGGATCACAACACTCGTTGTTACACTGTTCATTAAATAATTGTTCACACAATATCACTAAGAAGTTGATCACACTTCTCTGTAAGTGTTTATCGTGTTTTGTGAGACACTTTGTTCACACTAATGCAGAGATCGGTCTTTGTTGGTTATCCTGGCATCAATGTCACTCTCAGTAGAGTCAAAAGTAATCTGAAGACACCACAGCACCCCACGCCGTTACTGCCCCCAGCACAAAGGAAAAGCTGACCTAGTACTTTTTGTTTCCTTGCCTAACTTCCTCCATGAAGCAAAGCAGAATGCTTGATTCTTGCTGTCTTAAGCATAGACAACAATGTACACTATCTTTACCATGATAATAAAGTGGGAGCAGGATTTTCCTTAATTGTCCTGCTAAGGTAAGAGATGGACTGGCTCGGTGGCCTGGAGGTGGCTCGGTGGCCTGGTGGCTAAAGCTCCTGCTTCACACACGGAGGGCCCGGGTTCGACACATTTCCTTACACCTATTGTCCGTTTCACCTAGCAGCAATTAGGTTACCTGGGTGTTAGTCGACTGGTGTGGGTCGCATCCTGGGGACAAGATTTGAGGACCCCAATGGAAATAAGTTGGACAGTCCCCCGATGACGCACTGACTTTCTTGGGTTATCCTGGGTGGCTAACCCTCCGGGGTTTTAAAAATCCGAACGAAATCTTATCTTATCTTATCACTTTACAACACAGAACTCTGCAAGGAGCGTTGGTCGAAGCGACCACGTCCCATACTCGTACTGCATCTGCTATCAATTACTCGCTGTAGCAGTAAACAAGATGCTTGCCCCTTCTGAGAGGGGTTGGCCCCTCAGGGCTGAAAGGGGCTGAAAGGGGCTGAAGGGGGCTGAAGAGGGCTGATACCCCCCTCCTGGAGAAAATTTCTCCACAGATACTTTTAGTAATCAACAATTAAGGTGGACAGGAGTACAGGCTATCTGTCGCAAAACTCTGTCACAGAGACCTACTGTAACTAGTGGTCAACCACCTGTTATATCAACACATGGAACAACGAGTGTCCCATTACCAAGTTTGCCTACCTTGTCATTACCTATTTTCCAAGGTCATAATTACGAAGAATTCATTAGTGGTTTTCAGTCCCACAGTAAATTCACGAACTGACATTGAGGAGATTGCTAAGTTCAATTATCTTAAATGTCTTGTGAAGGGAGAACCCTATGAACTGATTAAGTCATTTCCAGTGGTTAAAGGCAATTATCAAATAGCCTTATGTGTTGTGGAAAATTAAATTTACCTGGCTGTAGCTCATAAGATACATACCAGTAAATGGTAACAAAGATAATTATTCTTTATCAAGGTTACAGAGACAAGTAGGAATTTTAGGCCACCTAGGTCGCAAAAAATGTCCCCCTTCGATACCTACTATAATCTATCTCTCCACAAGTCACTCTGGGCCTATATTAATTTCAAATGAAATATACATCACCAGGAATTCTGGAAAAAAACATTAATATAAATATGTGGACTGTATATTAAATTTAAAATGTGAATACATATACAATGAAGGAGAATTTATAATAATAAGACTCATAAATTAGTCTGGAGATTACGGTGTGTCATACCCCCTCTGCCTGAATATGAAGAAAATACTGGCCAGAATCTCAGCATAAATAGACAATGACTTAGCTGGGGTTCCTAAGCTGTCCTGTCCATCTGTTTAATGCTCACGTTATGCAGGACTGCAAATCCAACAATTTCGGCTCCTATTTGGAAGTTTCAAACACAATTTAACTTCCAGAGCGACAAAATTTATGCATATTTCATTAGCGTGCCTGTACCACATTCAAAAACAATGGCATCTCCCCCTTGCTCTTCAGTGCAGGCGCCGAGCTTCCCTGTCGGTTCTCTTCTTTAAAATACACTTTAGAGCAATAGTAATGTATTAATCAGGTATATTTGCATTAAAAAAATATACAGCATAATTTTTTGGGAAATTATTTTCCACATGTGTCTTAGCATACAATTACTTTGACGCCGACAAGGCCAGAGTTAGACATGCAGTCTTAATATCAAGCTTGAAGCCACCCAAACATTGTTTTTCAGACTTTCAGGCATTTAGAATCACATTAGCATAGCCCAAACTTAGGGGCAAATATTACCT
>NC_069491.1:23876346-23891810 GCF_026875155.1 Cherax quadricarinatus | reverse complement strand
ATAATAATAATAATAATAATATGACTGACTGTGGGCTCGAACCCCACTCATTTTTTTTTTTTTTTTTTTTTTTACTGACTGTGGGCTCGAATCCCACTTTTTTTTTTTTTTTTTCCTGACTGTAGCGCTGTATAGCCCTTGTGGCTTAGCGCTTCTTTTTGATAATAATAATAATAATATGACTGACTGTGGGCTAGAACACCACTTTTTTTTTTTTTGTGACTGTGGGTTCGAACCCCACTCTTTTTTTTTACTGACTGTGGGTTCGAACCCCACTCGTTTTTTTTTTTTTTTTTTTTACTGACTGTGGGTTCGAACCCCACCCTTTTTTTTTTTTTTTTTACTGACTGTGGGTTCGAACCCCACTCGTTTTTTTTTTTTTTTTTTTTTTTGTTACTGACTGTGGGTTCGAACCCCACCCGTTTTTTTTTTTTTTTTTTTACTGACTGTGGGTTCGAACCCCACTCGTTTTTTTTTTTTTTTTTTTTACTGACTGTGGGTTCGAACCGCACCCGTTTTTTTATTTTTTTTTTCTGACTGTGGGTTCGAACCCCACGTTTTTTTTTTTTTTTTTTCTGACTCTAGCACTGTATAGCCCTTGTGGCTTAGCGCTTCTTTTTGATAATAATAATAATAATATGACTGACTGTGGGTTCGAACCCCACTCGTTTTTTTTTTTTTTTTTTCTACTGACTGTGGGTTCGAACCCCACTCGTTTTTTTTTTTTTTTTACTGACTGTGGGTTCGAACCCCACTCGTTTTTTTTTTTTTTTTTTTTTTTACTGACTGTGGGTTCGAACCCCACCCTTTTTTTTTTTTTTTATTGACTGTGGGTTCGAACCCCACTCGTTTTTTTTTTTTTTTTTTTTTTTTTTTTTTTTACTGACTGTGGGATCGAGCCCCACTCGTTTTTTTTTTTTTTTTTTTACTGACTGTGGGTTCGAACCAAACTCTTTTTTTTTTTTTTTTTTTTACTGACTGTAGCGCTGTATAGCCCTTGTGGCTTAGCGCTTCTTTTTGATAATAATAATAATAATATGAACGACTGTGGGCTCGAACCCCACTCGTTTTTTTTTTTTTTTGTGACAGTGGGTTCGAACCCCACTCTTTTTTTTTTTTTTTTACTGACTGTAGCGCTGTATAGCCCTTGTGGCTTAGCGCTTCTTTTTGATAATAATAATAATAATATGACTGACTGTGGGCTCGAACCCCACTCAAGGTATTTTTTTATGACTTGGTTCGAACCCCACTCAAGGTATTTTTTATGACTTGGTTCGAACCCCACTCAAGGTATTTTTTTATGACTTGGTTCGAACCCCACTCAAGGTATTTTTTTATGACTTGGTTCGAACCCCACTCAAGGTATTTTTTTATGTCTTTGTTCGAACCCCACTCAAGGTATTTTTTATGAGTGGGTTTGAACCCCACTCAAGGTATTTTTTTTTGACTTTGGGTTGAACCCCAAATCAAGGTATTTTTTAAGACTTGGGTTTAAAAACCCCCTCAACGTTTTTTTTTTTTGATTGGGTTCGAACCCATCGAGGGATTTTTTATGTGTGGGGTCGAACCCCCTAAGGTATTTTTTTTATGAGGGGTCGAACCCCACTCATGGTATTTTTATGGTGGGTTCGAACCCCACTTAAGGTATTTTTTCTGGGCTGTGCATGTTATCCTTTGGTTAGGTTCTTTTTTAGAATAAAGTAATAATTGATGACTGTGGGCTCGAACCCCCCTCGTTTTTTTTTTTTTTTTTTTTTTTTTTTTTTTTTTTTTTTTTAATGTGGGTTGAACCCTCTTTTTCTTTTTTTTCTGACGTGGGTTCAAACCCGACTCTTTTTTTTTTTTTTTTTTGTGATGTGGGCTCGAACCCCACTCGTTTTTTTTTTTTTTTTTTTTTTTTGTGATGTGGGTTCGAAAACCCCCTCTTTTTTTTTTTTTTTTGGATGTGGGTTGAACCCCTCTTTCTTTTTTTTACGATGTGGGTTCAAACCCCACTCTTTTTTTTTTGTTTTTTTTTGTGACTTTTGGGTCGAACCCCATCGTTTTTTTTTTTTTTTTTTTTTTTTTTTTTGATGTGGGTTCGAACCCTCTTTCTTTTTTTTTACTATGTGGGTTCGAACCCCACTCTTTTTTTTTTTTTTTTTTTGTACTGTGGGTTCGAACCCCCCTCTTTTTTTTTTTTTGATGTGGGTTCGAACCCCACTCTTTTTTTTTTTTTGATGTGGGTTCGAACCCCCCTCTTTTTTTTTTACTACTGTGGGTTCGAAAACCCAAATTTTTTTTTTTTTATGACTGTGGGTTCGAACCCCCCTCTTTTTTTTTTTTTTTTTTTTTAAAATGTGGGTTCGAACCCCACTCTTTTTTTTTTTTTTATGACGTGGGTTCGAACCCCACTCTTTTTTTTTTTTTGTGACTGTGGGGTTTGAACCCCCCTTTTTTTTTTCTGATGTGGGTTTGAAACCCCTTTTTTTTTTTTTTTTTTTTTTTTTTTTTTTTTTTTTTTTTTTTTTTTTTTTTTTTTTTTTTCTGACTGTAGCGCTGTTTAAACCCCGTGGGTTAGTGCTTCTTTTGTAATAATAATAAATGAGACTGGTGGGTCGAACCCCACAAGGTATTTTTTTATGACTTTTGGGTTTGAACCCCATCAAAGGGATTTTTTTATGACTTTGGGTTGAAACCCCCCTCAAGGTTTTTTTTTTGACTTGGTTCGAAAACCCCCTCAAAGGATTTTTTTTTGCTTGGTTCGAACCCCCCTCAAGGTATTTTTTTTGTTGGTTTCGAAACCCACTCAAAGTATTTTTTTTGACTTGGTTTGAACCCCCCTCAAAGGGATTTTTTTAGACTGGTTCAACCCCCCTCAAGGTATTTTTTGACTTGGTTCGAACCCCTCAAGGTATTTTTTTATGATTGGTTCGAACCCATCAAGGGATTTTTTTTGTGTGGGTTCGAACCCCTCAAGGTATTTTTTTAAGACTTGGTTTGAACCCCACTCAAGGTATTTTTTTTGACTTGGGGCGAACCCCACTCAAGGTTTTTTTTTTATGTGTGGGTTCGAACCCACCAAGGGATTTCAAGGATTTTTTATGGGGGTTTTGAACCCCACTCAAAGGTATTTTTTATGAGTGGGTTCGAACCCCCCTCAAGGTATTTTTTAAAGAGTGGGTTTGAAACCCCCCTCAAAGGGATTTTTTTTTTGAGTGGGTTTGAACCCCCCTCAAGGTATTTTTTTAGGTGGGGTTTGAACCCCCCTCAAGGGATTTTTTTATGAGTGGGGGTTTGAACCCATCAAGGTATTTTTATGGTGGGGTTTGAAAACCCCCTCAAAATATTTTTTTTTGGTGGGTTCGAACCCCATCAAGGTATTTTTTTATGAGTGGGTTCGAACCATCAAGGTATTTTTTATGGTTTGGGTTTGAACCCCCCTCAAGGATTTTTTATGTGTGGGTTCGAACCCCCCTCAAGGTTTTTTTTTTGGAGGGCCCCACTAAGTATTTTAAGGGTGGTTCGAACCCCACTAAGGTATTTTTTTATGTGTGGGTTCGAACCCCACTCAAGGTTTTTTTTATGTGTGGGTTCGAACCCCACTCAAGGTATTTTTTATGTGTGGGTTCGAACCCCACTCAAGGTATTTTTTATGAGTTGGTTCGAACCCCACTCAAGGTATTTTTGTGAGTGTGTTCGAACCCCACTCAAGGTATTTTTTTATGAGTGGGTTCGAACCCCACTCAAGGTACTTTTTTATGAGTGGGTTCGAACCCCACTCAAGGCATTTTTTTATGTGTGGGTTCGAACCCCACTCAAGGTATTTTTTATGAGTGGGTTCGAACCCCACTCAAGGTATTTTTTTATGAGTGTGTTCGAACCCCACTTAAGGTAATTTTTCTGACTGTAGCACTGTATAGCCCTTGTGGCTTAGCGCTTCTTTTTGATAATAATTGTAATAATATGACTGACTGTAGGTTCGAACCCCACTCTTTTTTTTTTTTTTTTACTGACTGTAGCGCTGTATAGCCCTTGTGGCTTAGCGCTTCTTTTTGATAATAATAATAATAATATGAACGACTATGGGCTAGAACCCCACTCGTTTTTTTTTTTTTTTTTGTGACTGTGGGTTCGAACCCCTCTTTCTTTTTTTTTACTGACCGTGGGTTCAAACCCCACTCTTTTTTTTTTTTTTTTTGTGACTGTGGGCTCGAACCCCACTCGTTTTTTTTTTTTTTTTTTTTTTTTTTTTTTTTTTTTTTTTTTTTTTTTTTTTTTGTGACTGTGGGCTCGAACCCCACTCGTTTTTTTTTTTTTTTTTTTTTTTTTTTTTTTTTTTTTTTTTTGACTGTGGGTTCGAACCCCTCTTTCTTCTTTTTTACTGACCGTGGGTTCAAACCAGACTCTTTTTTTTTTTTTTTTTGTGACTGTGGGCTCGAACCCCACTCGTTTTTTTTTTTTTTTTTTTTTTTTGTGACTGTGGGTTCGAACCCCACTCTTTTTTTTTTTTGTGACTGTGGGTTCGAACCCCTCTTTCTTTTTTTTACTGACTGTGGGTTCAAACCCCACTCTTTTTTTTTTGTTTTTTTTGTGACTTTGGGCTCGAACCCCACTCGTTTTTTTTTTTTTTTTTTTTTTTTGTGACT
The DNA here is from genome assembly GCF_026875155.1 of Cherax quadricarinatus. NCBI lineage: Eukaryota > Metazoa > Arthropoda > Malacostraca > Decapoda > Parastacidae > Cherax > Cherax quadricarinatus. Next base: position 23,887,182 of record NC_069491.1, on the reverse strand, counting down.
GTGGGTTCGAACCCCTCTTTCTTTTTTTTACTGACTGTGGGTTCGAACCCCACTCTTTTTTTTTTTTTTTTTTGTGACTGTGGGTTCGAACCCCACTCTTTTTTTTTTTACTGACTGTGGGTTCGAACCCCACTCTTTTTTTTTTTACTGACTGTGGGTTCGAACCCCACTCTTTTTTTTTTACTGACTGTGGGTTCGAACCCCACTCTTTTTTTTTTTTACTGACTGTGGGTTCGAACCCCACCTTTTTTTTTTTTTTTTTTTTGATGTGGGTTCGAACCCCCCTCTTTTTTTTTTTTTTTCTGACTGTGGGTTCGAAAACCCCCCTTTTTTTTTTTTTTTGGACGTGGGTTCGAACCCCCCTCTTTTTTTTTTTTTATGTGTGGGTTCGAACCCCTTTTTTTTTTTTTTTTTTTTTTTTTTTTTTTTTTTTTTTTTTTTGATGTTTGCGCTGTATAGCCCCTTTTGGCTTGTGCTTCTTTTGATAATATAAAAATAGATGACTGTGTGCTCGAACCCCATCAAGGTATTTTTTTTTGATTGGGTTTGAACCCCCTCAAGGTATTTTTTTATGATTGGTTTGAACCCCCCCCAAGGTATTTTTTTTGACTTTGGGTTTGAACCCCCCTCAAGGTATTTTTTTAATTGGTTCGAACCCCATCAAGGTATTTTTTTTGACTTGGTTCGAACCCCCCTAAGGTATTTTTTTATGACTTGGTTGAACCCCACTAAAGTTTTTTTTATGACTTGGTTTTTAACCCCCCTCAAGGTATTTTTTTATGACTTGGTTCGAACCCCTCAAAGGGATTTTTTATGACTTGGTTCGATCCCCCCTCAAGGGATTTTTTTTTTGACTTGGGTTTGACCCCACTAAGGTTTTTTTTTATGTGTGGGTTCGAAACCCCCCTCAAGGTATTTTTTATGACTTGGTTTGATCCCCATAAGGTATTTTTTTATGTTGGGTTTGAACCCCCCAAGGTATTTTTTTAGTGTGGGGGCGAACCCCCTCAAAGGTATTTTTTTTTGAGTGGGTTTGACGCCACTCAAAGGTATTTTTTTTTTTCCCAACCCCACTCAAGGTATTTTTTAATGTGTTGGTTCCAACCCCACTCAAGGTATTTTTTTGTGTGGGTTCCAACCCCACTCAAGGTATTTTTTTATGTGTGGGTTCCAACCCCACTCAAGGTATTTTTTTATGTGGGTTCGAACCCCACTCAAGGTATTTTTTTATGTGTGGGTTCGAACCCCACTCAAGGTATTTTTTTATGAGTGGGGTCGAACCCCACTCAAGGTATTTTTTTATGTGTGGCTTCGAACCCCAATCAAGGTATTTTTTTATGAGTGGGTTCGAACCCCACTCAAGGTATTTTTTATGAGTGGGTTCGAACCCCACTCAAGGTATTTTTCATGTGTGGGTTCGAACCCCACTCAAGGTATTTTTTATGAGTGGGTTCGAACCCCACTCGAGGTATTTTCTATGTGTGGGGTCGAACCCCACTCAAGGTATTTTTTTATGAGTGGGTTCGAACCCCACTCATGGTATTTTTTTAAGAGTGGGTTCGAACCCCACTTAAGGAATTTTTTCTGACTGTAGCACTGTATAGCCCTTGTGGCTTAGCGCTTCTTTTTGAGAATAATAGTAATAATATGAGTGACTGTGGGCTCGAACCCCACTCGTTTTTTTTTTTTTTTTTTTTTTTTTTTTTTTTTTTTTTTTTTTTGTGACTGTGGGTTCGAACCCCACTCTTTTTTTTTTTTTTTTTTTGTGACTGTGGGTTCGAACCCCTCTTTCTCTTTTTTTACTGACTGTGGGTTCAAACCCCACTCTTTTTTTTTTTTTTTTTTGTGACTGTGGGCTCGAACCCCACTCGTTTTTTTTTTTTTTTTTTTGTGACTGTGGGTTCGAACCCCACTCTTTTTTTTTACTGACTGTGGGTTCGAACCCTTTTTTTTCTTTTTTTTTTTTTTTTTTTTTTTTGTTGACTGTAGTGCTGTATAGCCCTTGTGGCTTAGTGCTTCTTTTTGATAATAATAATAATAATATGAACGACTGTGGGTTCGAACCCCACTCGTTTTTTTTTTTTTTTTTTTTTTTTTTTGTGACTGTGGGTTCGAACCCCACTCTTTTTTTTTTACTGACTGTGGGTTCGAACCCTTTTTTTTCTTTTTTTTTTTTTTTTTTTTTTTGTTGACTGTAGTGCTGTATAGCCCTTGTGGCTTAGTGCTTCTTTTTGATAATAATAATAATAATATGAACGACTGTGGGTTCGAACCCCACTCGTTTTTTTTTTTTTTTTTTTTTTTTTTTTGTGACTGTGGGTTCGAACCCCACTCGTTTTTTTTTTTTTTTTTTTTTCTGACTGTGGATTCGAACCCCACTTTTTTTTTTGGGGGTGTGGGTTCGAACCCCACTCTTTTTTTTTTTTTTTGTTTTTTTTGTTTTTTACTGACTGTAGCGCTGTATAGCCCTTGTGGCTTAGCGCTTCTTTTTGATAATAATAATAATAATATGACTGACTGTGGGCTCGAACCCCACTCATTTTTTTTTTTTTTTTTTTTTTTTTACTGACTGTGGGCTCGAATCCCACTTTTTTTTTTTTTTTTTCCTGACTGTAGCGCTGTATAGCCCTTGTGGCTTAGCGCTTCTTTTTGATAATAATAATAATAATAATATGACTGACTGTGGGCTCGAACCCCACTCATTTTTTTTTTTTTTTTTTTTTTTTACTGACTGTGGGCTCGAATCCCACTTTTTTTTTTTTTTTTTTTTTTGACTGTAGCGCTGTATAGCCCTTGTGGCTTAGCGCTTCTTTTTGATAATAATAATAATAATATGACTGACTGTGGGCTAGAACACCACTTTTTTTTTTTTTTTGTGACTGTGGGTTCGAACCCCACTCTTTTTTTTACTGACTGTGGGTTCGAACCCCACTCGTTTTTTTTTTTTTTTTTTTTACTGACTGTGGGTTCGAACCCCACCCGTTTTTTTTTTTTTTTTACTGACTGTGGGTTCGAACCCCACTCGTTTTTTTTTTTTTTTTTTTTTTTTTTACTGACTGTGGGTTCGAACCCCACCCGTTTTTTTTTTTTTTTTTTTTTACTGACTGTGGGTTCGAACCCCACTCGTTTTTTTTTTTTTTTTTTTTACTGACTGTGGGGTTCGAACCCCACTCGTTTTTTTATTTTTTTTTTTCTGACTGTGGGTTCGAACCCCACGTTTTTTTTTTTTTTTTTTTTTCTGACTCTAGCACTGTATAGCCCTTGTGGCCTTTAGCGCTTCTTTTTTATAATAATAATAATAATATGACTGACTGTGGGTTTGAACCCCACTCGTTTTTTTTTTTTTTTTTTTTACTGACTGTGGGTTCGAACCCCACTCGTTTTTTTTTTTTTTTTTACTGACTGTGGGTTCGAACCCCACTCGTTTTTTTTTTTTTTTTTTTTTTACTGACTGTGGGTTCGAACCCCACCCTTTTTTTTTTTTTTTACTGACTGTGGGTTCGAACCCCACTCGTTTTTTTTTTTTTTTTTTTTTTTTTTTTTTTACTGACTGTGGGATCGACCCCACTCGTTTTTTTTTTTTTTTTTTTACTGACTGTGGGTTCGAACCCCACTCTTTTTTTTTTTTTTTTTTTTACTGACTGTAGCGCTGTATAGCCCTTGTGGCTTAGCGCTTCTTTTTGATAATAATAATAATAATATGAAGACTGTGGGCTCGAACCCCCACTCGTTTTTTTTTTTTTTTTTGTGACAGTGGGTTCGAACCCCACTCTTTTTTTTTTTTTTTTTACTGACTGTAGGCTGTATAGCCCTTGTGGCTTGCGCTTCTTTTTGATAATAATATAATAATATTTACTGACTGTGGGCTCGAACCCCACTCAAGGTATTTTTTTATGACTTGGTTCGAACCCCACTCAAGGTAATTTTTTATGACTTGGTTCGAACCCCACTCAAGGTATTTTTTTATGACTTGGTTCGAACCCCACTCAAGGTATTTTTTTATGACTTGGTTCGAACCCCACTCAAGGTATTTTTATGACTTGGTTCGAACCCCCCTCAAGGTATTTTTTTTTGACTTTGGTTCGAACCCCAAATCAAGGTTTTTTTTTTATTTTTGGGGTTTGAAACCCCAAATCAAGGTAAATTTTTTAAAAAAAATTTGGGTTTAAACCCCCCCTCAAGTATTTTTTTTTTACTTGGGTTTGAACCCCATCAAGGTTTTTTTTTATGTTGGGGTTTTGAAAACCCCCCTCAAGGTTTTTTTTTTTTATGAGTGGGGGTTTTGAACCCCAACTCAAGGTATTTTTTTTGGGGGGTTTCGAACCCCACTTAAGGGATTTTTTTATTTTAGTGGGTTATCCCCACTTTTTTTGGGAATTTTTTTTATGTGTGGGTTTGAACCCCCCTCGGTTTTTTTTTGGTTTTTTTTTTTTTTTTTTTTTTTTTTTTGTGTGGGTTTGAACCCCCCTTTTTTTTTTTTTATGGGGTGGGTTTAAAACCCCCCCCCCCTTTTTTTTTTTTTTTTTTTTTGGTTCCCAACCCCCCTCGGTTTTTTTTTTGGTGTGGGTTCCAACCCCACTCTTTTTTTTTTTTTTTTGTGTGGGTTCCAACCCCTCCTTTTTTTTTTTTTAAAGTGGGTTTTAAACCCCCCCTCGGGTTTTTTTTTGGGTTTGGGTTTGAAACCCCCCCTTTGGTTTTTTTTTTTTTTTTTTTTTTAGTGGGGTTCCCAACCCCCCTTTTTTTTTTTTTATGTGGGGGGGTCGAACCCCCCTCTTTTTTTTTTTTTTTTGAGTGGGGTTTTGAAAAACCCACTCTTTTTTTTTTTTGAGTGGGTTTGAAAAAACCCCTTTTTTTTTTATGTGTGGGTTCGAACCCCCATCTTTTTTTTTTTTGAGTGGGTTCGAACCCCCCTTTTTTTTTTTTATTTGGGGTCCCAACCCCCCTCTTTTTTTTTTTTTTTGAGTGGGTTTGAACCCCACTCTTTTTTTTTTTTTATGAGTGGGTTCGAACCCCACTTAAAAATTTTTTTTTTTTTCTGTTTCCGAAACCCCACCTTTTTTTTTTTTTTTATTTACTGTGGGTTTGAACCCCATTTTTTTTTTTTTTTTTTTTTTTTTTTTTTTTTTTTTTTTTTTTTTTTTTACTGTTGGGTTGAACCCCTTTCTTTTTTTTTTTTTTTGGACTGTGGGTTTTGAAACCCCCCCTTTTTTTTTTTTTTTATGCTTGGTTCCAAACCCCCCTCAAGGTTTTTTTTTTTTTTACTTGGGTTTTTAAACCCCCCTCGGTTTTTTTTTTTTTTTACTTGGGGTTTGAACCCCACTCTTTTTTTTTTATGACTTGGGGTTTGAACCCCATTTTTTTTTTTTTTTTTTTTTTTTTTTTTGGGTTGAAAAATCGTATTTTTTTAGGGCTTTTTTGAAATAATAATTTTTAAAATGGAAATTTGGGTTTGAACCCCCAAGGTTTTTTTTTTTTTTTTTTTTTTTTTTGACTTTGGGGTTTGAACCCCATCCTTTTTTTATGTGTGGGTTTTGAACCCCCCCTTTTTTTTTTTTTTTTTTTTTTTTTTTGGGTTGAAAATGTATTTTTTTAGTGTTGGGGGGCCCCCCCAAAGGTTTTTTTTGTAATTTTCGAAATTAATTTTTTTGAGTGTTTGGGGTTTGAACCCCCCTCGGGTTTTTTTTTTTTTTTTTTTTTTTTATTTTTTTGTTGGGTTCGGGCCCCACTTCCCCCGTTTTTTTTTTTTTTTTTTTTTTATGTGTGGGTTTTTGAACCCCACTTTTTTTTTTTGTGGGTTTTAAAACCCCCCGGGTTTTTTTTTTTTTTTGGGTTTTTTTTGTTTTTTAACCCCCCCGGGAAATTTTTTTTGTTGGGCCCCCTAAAGGTTTTTTTTTTGGGGGAAAATAATAAAAATTTTTTTTTGTGGGGTTTGAACCCCACTAATTTTTTTTTTTTTTTTTTTTTTTTGTTTGGGTTTGAACCCCCTTTTTTTTTTTTTTTTCCCCACTTAAAGGTTTTTTTAGTTTGGGTTAACCCCCCTTTTTTTATTTTTATAATAATTTTTTATGATGGGGTTTGAAACCCCACTCATTTTTTTTTTTTTTTTTTTTTTATGAGTGGGTTTGAACCCCCCTTTTTTTTTTTTTTTCCCCCACTTAAAGGTTTTTTCCCTTGTTTGGGGCTTAGCGCTTCTTTTTGAAATAATAATAAAAAATATGGGTTTACGTGGGCTGAACACCCTTTTTTTTTTTTTTTTTTTTTTTTTTTTGACTGTGGGTTCGAACCCCACTCTTTTTTTTTTTTTTTACTGGGTTTTGAACCCCCTCTTTTTTTTTTTTTTTTTTTTTTTTTTTTGACGTGGGTTTTGAACCCCCCTTTTTTTTTTTTTTTTTTGACTGTGGGTTCGAACCCCCACACTTTTTCCCCTTTTTTTTTTTTTTTTTTTTTTTTTTTTTTTTTTTACTGTGGGGTTCGAAGCCCCCTTTTTTTTTTTTTTTTTTTAAAGGGCTGTGGGGTTTGAAAACCCCCACTGTTTTTTTTTTTTTTTTTTTTTTTTTTTACTGTGGGGTTTGAAACCCCCCTTTTTTTTTTACTGGGCTGTGGGTTTTGAACCCCTTTTTTTTTTTTTTTTTTTTTTTTTTGACCTAGGCCCGTATAGCCCTTTTTTTTTTTTGGCTTATGCTTCTTTTTGATAATAATAATAAAAAATATGACGAAATGTGGGTTCGCCCCCCTCGTTTTTTTTTTTTTTTTTTTTTTTTTTTTACTTGGGGGTTTGAACCCCCCCTCGTTTTTTTTTTTTTTTTTTTTTTTTCTGACTGTGGGTTCGAACCGCACACCTTTTTTTTTTTTTATTGACTGTGGTTCGAACCCCACTCGTTTTTTTTTTTTTTTTTTTTTTTTTTTTTTACTGACTGTGGGATCGAGCCCCTCTCGTTTTTTTTTTTTTTTTTACTATGTGGTTCGAACCAAACTCTTTTTTTTTTTTTTTTTTTTACTGACTGTAGCGCTGTATAGCCCTTTGGCTTAGCGCTTCTTTTTGATAATAATAATAATAATATGAACGACTGTGGCTCGAACCCCACTCGTTTATTTTTTTTTTTGACAGTGGGTTCGAACCCCACTCTTTTTTTTTTTTTTTTACTGACTGTAGCGCTGTATAGCCCGTGGCTTAGCGCTTCTTTTGATAATAATAATAATAATATGACTGACTGTGGGCTCGAACCCCACTCAAGGTATTTTTTTATGACTTGTTCGAACCGCCACTCAAGTATTTTTTATGACTTGGTTTGAACCCCACTCCAAGTATTTTTTTGATGACTTGGTCGAACCCCATCCAAGGTATTTTTTAATTGACTTGGTTCGAACCCCCCACCTTCAATATTTTTTTATGACTTGGTTCGAACCCCCACTCAAGTATTTTTTTATGACTTGGTTCGAACCCCACTCAAGGTATTTTTTTATGACTTTGTTTGAACCCCACTCAAGTATTTTTTATGACTTGTTTGGGGAAGGGGGGGGGGGGGGGGGGGGGGGGATGGGGGGGGGGGGGGGGGGTGTTGAGGGAGCAACCCCACTCAAGGTATATTTTATGACTTGGTTCGAACCCCACTCAAGGATTTTTCTATGACTTTGGTTCGAAAACCCCCTCCCCCCGGCCACTCAAGGTATTTTTTTTAGACTTGGTTTGAACCCCACCCAAGGTAATTTTTTTTATGACTTGGTTTCGAAACCCCACTCAAGGTATTTTTTTATGTGTGGGTTCGAACTCCCACTCATGGTATTTTTTTTATTTATGATGGTTCGAACCCCACTCAAGGTATTTTTGTATGTGTTTGTTCGAACCCCACTCAAGGTATTTTTTATGATGGGTTTTTCGATCCCCACTCAAGGTATTTTTTGTGGGTTCGAACCCCACCTCAAGGTATTTTTTTATGAGTGGGTTTTTGAACCCCACTTAAGGTATTTTTTTTTGTGTGGGTTCGAACCCACTCAAGGTATTTTTTTGTAATTGTGTGGGTTACAACCCCACTCAAGTATTTTTAATGTGTTGTCTCCAACCCCACTCAAGGTATTTTTTTGTGTGGGTTCCAAACCCACTCAAGGTAGTTTTTTTTATGTGTGGGTTCCAACCCACTCAAGGTATTTTTTTTTATGTGGGTTCGAACCCCACTCACGGTATTTTTTTATGTGTGGGTTCGAACTCACTCAAGTATTTTTTTTTATGAGTGGGGTCGAAACCCCCACTCAAGGTAATTTTTTGTGTGGCTTCGAACCCCATCAAGGTATTTTTTTATGAGTGGTCAACCCACACTCAGGTATTTTTTATGATGGGGTTTCGAACCCCACCAAGGTATTTTCATGTGTGGGTTCGAACCCCACTCAGGTATTTTTTATGAGTGGGTTCGAACCCCACTCGAGGTATTTTTTATGTGTGGGATCGAACCCCACTCAAGGTATTTTTTATGCGTGGGTTCGAGACACCCACTCATGGTATTTTTAGAGTGGGTTCGAACCCCACTTAAAGGAATTTTTCTGACTGTAGCAACTGTATAAGCCCTTGTTGCTTAGCGCTTTCTTTTTGAGAATAATAGTAATAAATGACTGACGGGGGGGGGGGGAGCGGGGGAACCCCTCTTTTCTTTTTTTTTATGACTGTGGTTCAAACCCCAGCTCTTTTTTTTTTTTTTCTTTGTGACTGTTGCTCGAACCCACTCGTTTTTTTTTTTTATTTTTTTTGTGACTGTGGGTTCATCGAACCCCTCTTTCTTTTTTTTTTTACTGACTGTGGGTTCGAACCCCACTCTTTTTTTTTTTTTTTTTTTGTGACTGTGGGTTCCGAACCCCCCTCTTTTTTTTTTACTGACTGTGGGTTCGAAAAACCCTTTTTTTTTTATTTTTTTTTTTTTTTTTTTTTTTTTTTTGACTGTAGTGCTTGTATAGCCCTTGAGGCTTAGTGCTTCTTTTTGATATTAATAATAATAATATGACGACTGTGGGTTCGAACCCACCACTTTTTTTTTTTTTTTTTTTTTTTTTTTTTTTTTTTTTTGTGACTGTGGGTTCGAAACCACTCTATTTTTTTTTTACTAACTGAGGTTCGAACCCTTTTTTTTTTTTTTTGTTGTTTTTGTTTTTTTTTTTTTTTTGTTGACTGAGTGCTGTAAAGCCTTGTGCTTCTGCTTCCTTTTGAATAATAATAATAATAATATGAACGACTGTGTGGCTCGAACCCCACTCGTTTTTTTTTTTTTTTTTTTTTTTTTTACTGACTGTGGGCTCGAATCCCACTTTTTTTTTTTTTTTCCTGACTGTAGCGCTGCATAGCCCTTGTGGCTTAGTGCTTCTTTTTGATAATAATAATAATAATATGAACGACTGTGTGGCTCGAACCCCACTCTTTTTTTTTTTTTTTTTTTTTTTACTGACTGTGGGCTCGAATCCCACTTTTTTTTTTTTTCCTGACTGTAGCGCTGTATAGCCCTTGTGGCTTAGCGCTTCTTTTTGATAATAATAATAATAATATGACTGACTGTGGGCTCGAACCCCACTCATTTTTTTTTTTTTTTTTTTTTACTGACTGTGGGCTCGAATCCCACTTTTTTTTTTTTTTTCCTGACTGTAGCGCTGTATAGCCCTTGTGGCTTAGCGCTTCTTTTTGATAATAATAATAATAATATGACTGACTGTGGGCTCGAACCCCACTCATTTTTTTTTTTTTTTTTTTTTTACTGACTGTGGGCTCGAATCCCACTTTTTTTTTTTTCCTGACTGTAGCGCTGTATAGCCCTTGTGGCTTAGCGCTTCTTTTTGATAATAATAATAATAATATGACTGACTGTGGGCTAGAACACCACTTTTTTTTTTTTTTTTGTACTGTGGGTTCGAACCCCACTTTTTTTTTTTTACTGACTGTGGGTTCGAACCCCACTCGTTTTTTTTTTTTTTTTTTTTTTTTACTGACTGTGGGTTCGAACCGCACCCGTTTTTTTTTTTTTTTTTTTTTACTGACTGTGGGTTCGAACCCCACTCGTTTTTTTTTTTTTTTTTACTGACTGTGGGTTCGAACCCCACTCGTTTTTTTTTTTTTTTTTACTGACTGTGGGTTCGAACCCCACTCGTTTTTTTTTACTGACTGTGGGTTCGAACCCCTCTCTTTTTTTTTTTTTACTGACTGTGGGTTCGAACCCCACTCGTTTTTTTTTTTTTTTTTTTTCTGACTGTAGCACTGTATAGCCCTTGTGGCTTAGCGCTTGTTTTTGATAATAATAATAATAATATGACTGACTGTGTGGCTCGAACCCCACTCAAGGTATTTTTTTATGACTTGGTTCGAACCCCACTCAAGGTATTTTTTTATGACTTGGTTTGAACCCCACTCAAGGTATTTTTTGATGACTTGGTTCGAACCCCACTCAAGGTATTTTTAATGACTTGGTTCGAACCCCACTCAAGGTATTTTTTTATGACTTGGTTCGAACCCCACTCAAGGTATTTTTTTATGACTTGGTTCGAACCCCACTCAAGGTATTTTTTTATGACTTGGTTTGAACCCCACTCAAGGTATTTTTTTATGACTTGGTTCGAACCCCACTCAAGGTATTTTTATGACTTGGTTCGAACCCCACTCAAGGTATTTTTTTATGACTTGGTTCGAACCCCACTCAAGGTATTTTTTTTTAGATTGGTTTGACCCCACTCAAGGTATTTTTTATGACTGGTCAAACCCACTCAAGGTATTTTTTTTATGTGTGGGTTCGAACCCATCAAGGTATTTTTTTTTTGATGGGTTCGAACCCCACTCAAGGTATTTTTGAGTGTTTGTTCCCCCCCGGA
>NC_069491.1:23857068-23872068 GCF_026875155.1 Cherax quadricarinatus | reverse complement strand
TGTCAGAAAGGGAGCGGCCAGTTTCTCCAAGTACTGAAGAGGCCAAGAGAGCAAGAAATAAGTAGAGTAACACCAGGAGCATCTAAGCAGAATGAGAGGTACGAACAGATTACTGCAATGGTGGTAGTTTGGTGAAAAGTAAGTTTGATACCTAAGGAATGGAGAGATTTGTTAAGACTAGAAAGACAGAGAACAGAAGATTCACAGGAGTAAAGAAAAATCCGTTTAGCACGTCAGAAGACAGAGTTTATGAAATGGAAAGGGTAGCCAAGACAAGAAAACGAATTATGAAGAGAGGAAATTTCCGATTCAAGGGAAAGCTATCCGAATAGCTTCGGGATAGCGTGTTGCTGCGTCCATGACAGTAAAAAAATACCGGTTTCCTTGCTTGGATGTAGGTAAAGACCAACACAATTATGAAACATGACAATGTACTCACCTATTTATGGTTGCATGGGACGAGTCATAGCTCCAGGCCCCGCCTCTTAACTGACTGCTACTGGGTCCTCTCTCTCCCTACTCCATGAGCTTTATCAAACCTGGTCTTAAAACTATGTATGGTTCCCGCCTCCACTAAGTCACTTTCTCGGCTATTCCACTGCCTGACAAACCCCCCCCCCCCCCCTTTCACCGCCAAAATCATACCCATTGTTCAGTGAACGCAAATACAATAACCAACATAATTTAAATCTCCCTGGAAGGTTGTGTCACCGGGAGATAAAGAAGGTTGGGTCACCAGGTTAAATCTCCCTGGAAGGTTGTGTCACCAGGAGATAAAGAAGGTTGGGTCACCAGGTTAACATGAGATTTAAAGAAGTATTTACAGTGGAGATAGGAAGGACTCCAGAAAGCTGGAATAGTGGAGTACACCAACAAGCGCTGGACGAAATACACACAACCGAGGAGGTGAAGGCGCTGCTTAAGTGAATTAGATACCTAAGGCGATTGGACCAGACAAAAATCTCTCTGTGGTCTATAGAGAGGGAGCAGAGACGCTGTGTTGTCATTAACAACAATCTTAAACCCACATTCTTTGAAACGGGGAAACTAGAAAGGTGAGAGACACGAGGCATTAAACAACAGACCATGTCACTGACGTGTATAGAAATGCAAAGCCCATGAAGAAGATTTCAGGAGGAGATTGGAGAACACCTAAAAGGAGTGAGCTTATACACGACAACCACAAGGTTTCAAGAAAGCTAAATCCTGTGTCACAAAAGTACTGAAGTTTCTATGACAAGGTAACGGAAGCATGAGAAGAGAGAGAAGGGTGGGTAGACTGCAGTTTCTTGTACTACAAGAAGGTTTTCGACACATTCCACAAAAGAGATTCGTGCAAAAGTTAGAGGATTAGGCACGCATAACAGGAAAGACACTGAAGGGTTTAAAAAAAACCTGACAGGAACTCCCACTTTTCAGGGTCAAGAAAAGGTGTCCGAGTGAGCACCTGTGAAACGAGGTTCCAAAGAGGTCATCCTAACAACTCGAAGTGTTTTGTACCGGCAGAAACGGGCTTCGGAAATTTATCCCCCCAAAGCCATGAAGATGGGGGAAGAGCAAAGACGGGAGACAAGACGGGCTAGGGAGCCGAAGACTGCAAACCTCACTCAAGAAAAAGGATTTTTGGGTGGATAATACCGAGCACTCACAAGGGGCTTCGAAAAAAACCGGTACTCCCCTTTTGGATATGAAACACCGTTTTGGAACCCACACCTGGTCAAGTCTTCAAAAAATTTAAAAAAAGGGGCAAAACTTTGCAACAAACTAGTCTCGGGGGAAAGGGGGAATACCTACGAAAAGGGTTTAAGGGGAACCAACCTGACGACGCGGGAGGAGACAGAAACGACATACAAAATATTTCGAAGAATTAACTAATGTTTCTGGATGGCACACAGAAACAATGGGAAAAATTTTGTTTGAAGACTTAGATGAGTCCAGGATGTTGGGAAATATTTCTTCAGTCACAGAGTTGTCAAAAATTTGGGAATAGTCTGGAAAACGAGTAGGGGGGCAGACTCACCAGCAAAACAAGACCTCGCCCCTTCTGAGGCCCCTCAGGCGAAAGGGCTGAAGGGGGCTAAGGGGGCTGATACCCCCCCCTGGAGAAAATTTCCCCACAATGGGTTACGCAATCGGCTGAAATTCTTTGAAATTATTTTTTACCCCCACTGAATATAACCCACGTACTTAAGAAAAGGGAAAAAATTGCTAAGGAAATTTAAAAGGCCAAAAAGCAATTAAAAAGCTGAAAAACAACAAATTAGACAGTCCCTTTTAAAAAGAGAACAAATAAAACATAAAGACCTTTTTTACATATATACAAAAAAGGAACTATTCAAACCCGTAAAACAGTGAGACCATTCGTAAAATTTTTTCACTTCTAACACTGAAAGGGAAATTTTAAAAAAGAACAACCTTTTTTTATTGCTAAAAAAAACCCTAATAAGCTTATTAACTAAAATTTGTTTGGGAACACCATCCTTCAGTGAGGTTTAATTTATTGGGGGTGTCTGTGGGAACAGAGATGGTGAAGGGGACAGGGGAGGTGCCTGGGGGGGAACAGAGAGGGAAAGAGGTAATGGGATCCGGTGGGGAACAGAGAGGGTGGAGAGGTCATGGGAGTGCCTGGTGGGGAAACAAGGGGGTAAAGGAGGGCATGGGGTCCCTGGTGGGGAGAAGGAGGGTCAAGAGGGCAGGGGAGTGCCGGGTAGGAACAAGAGGTGAAAAGGGGTTTTAGGGGAGGGCCAGTAGGAGACAGAGGGTGAGGAGGCATGGGAGTGCCTGTGAGGAACAGAGAGGGTGAAGGGACAGGTAGGTGACTGGTGAGGAGACGGGAAGGGTGAGAGAGGACAGGGCGTGCCTGGGGGGAGAAAAATGAGGGGAAGAGGACAGGTGGTGCCGGGTGAAAAAAATGGGGTGAAGAGGAATAGAGGTGCCGGGTTAGGAAAAGAGAGGGTGAGACAGGACAGGTAGGTGCCTGGGAGGAGACGTGGGGGGTGATACACACACACACACACACACACACACAAAACACACACACACCCACCAACAAGTTTTGGGATGACTACATACGAAGGAGGTGAGAAACTGCAAAGGGACATCGATCCCCAAAAGGGCAAAGGACCGGCAACATCCCCCCGGGGCCTTAGAGAGGGGGGGATATTTGTGGGGGCCCATTTACCCAATCCAAAAAGTCCCTAAAGGGCAAAACCTGAAAATAGGAAGGGACGAAATGTATTTCCCTTTTTTAAAAAAAGGGAGACAAAAAGAGGCAAAGAACTAAGACCTGTGTCACGACTGATAGATAAATTAAGAAGAACCAGGAGGGGTGGTTGGAGAAACCGGACGGAAAAGGAATGAACGCCAACCAAAAAGGTTTTTCATGGAAGGAAACCCCTGTTCCCGAACCTTCTGGTCTTACTTTAAATTTAAACAGAAAAACACAAGAAAGGGGGGGATTAGCATCCCCGGGGCCCTGGCAAAAGGTTTTGAAACTTCCACCGAAATAATAAAGAACAAAATCGGCCCTTTAACGGAAGGGCACTCAATGGATAAGAATCCCTACAGGGGGCAACAATAGTAGGTAGTAATGATGATAAGGGGGACCTGTGACAAAAGAGGGCCCCAAGGTGGCCCCCAAAACCCCATTGTTTTTTTGGATAGTGAAAACAGAGGGAAGGGTTTAGACCGGGAATTTCCCTTTCTCAGACAATAATTAATAAGAATTAAATAATAACCGGGGGGGACTTAAAGAGACCTGGGCGAATGGAACCTGGAGAATGGTTTAATTTTATGAAATGAAAAAGTCATGAAGGGATAAAGGGAAGGACCAAAGATATGGGCTATTAGAAAAAAAAAATTCCCGGAGAAAGTCGGGGTTTAATAACCGGCTTCTCCGGAGCAAAAACAAAAGGTTGTTAGTATCCCTAAAAACCGAAACAGGTTGATACCTTATAAGGATCCAAGAATGAAAACCCGTGTATGGATTGAGAAGACGTTTGAAGGGTTGAAAAAAGGTTTTAAAATGAGAAAGTGGAAAGGTTTTGGGGGTTAGTTCCAAAAAGGGGGAATTTTATGAAGGGGTTAGGAAATGGGGGGGACATAAGGAAGGATTGAGAAGTAAATAAAAATAAAAAATACAGGAAATTTAAATTGGAAAAAAAAGGTTTTCCCAAAGGACAAAAAAAAAACTTTGGGAATTAAAAATAATAAGGGTTTAGGAATATTCTTAAAGATAATCGGAAGTGGTATTTTTGGGAAGCGATTTTTTGAGAGGATCCCATCATATTTTAAAAGGTATGATAAAATTTTTAGGGTTAGGAAAACCCTTAGGAAACCATGAAAGGGGGCCAGAGTTTACCCATAATAACTAGGGGTTTAAATTGGTATAAACAACAAAGACAAAAAACCAAAAAAAAAAAAAAAAAAAAAACAAAAAAAACCAACAAAAAACAAAATGATAAAAAGGGGGAAAAAAAAAGGTTTAAAACTCTAAACATCAAAAACCTCAAAGGGAAGGGGATGAAAATTTGGGTTTAAGAGGGAAAAATTTGTTTGGGAAAAATTTTAAAATTTTAAAAAGGAATATGATATGGAAGAGGAAATGGTGTTTATTTTTAAAAAAGGAACAGAAAAAGAGGAAAAATATAGATGTTATTGGTTTGGGTAAAATTTTGGAGAAGTTATAGGAAGTGGTGGAGATGGGGGGAAAAAAAAATTTGGAGTTAGGGAAAGAAATCCCTTTAAATTCTGGGTTTTTGAAAAAATAAAAGGGAAAAACCGAATTTTTGTGAAAGGTGGTTGGAAAAAGGAAGGGGTTGGTGTCTGGGAGGAAATGTAAGGTGTTGTTTGTATAGTGGGTTAAAGGGGTAAGGGGGGTTGGGTGTTTTTTTTGTTTTGTGGTGTGGAAGGGTTTAAAAAGTGTTGTTTGGATGAATTTACTTGGGGGTTAAAATCTATAGGAAGGGGTTTTAAAGAGATAAAGGGGGAAAGGGAAAAGGGGTTTAATTTAATTCCAAATGAAAGTATAAATAGGGGAAAGGGGACGAAGAAAAGACGTTTTAGGTGGTGGGTAAACCCCCTAAGGGAAAGATTTGGGGTGAGTAAAAGAGATGTTTTTTTTTTTCAAGAAATTTAATAGAAAAATTAATATGGGGGTGGAAATAAAAAGTGAAAGTAATTTTAAATTTATGAGGATTGGATTAGTTTTTTTTAAGTTTGATAAAGAAGAAAAATAGAGAAATAAAAGGGTTTTGGAAAGGTTAGTTAAGAAAAAGTTAAAGGAATTTTGGTGTAAAATGGGGAAATGGGAAATGTAGTTTTTTGGGGGGAATAGAAATGGAAAAGGGATTTAAGGGGAAAGAAAAAAAAAATTTGGGAAGTTAAAAACAAATATAGAAGTTTAAAAGATTTTTAGTATAATTTAAAGTGGAATAGCCTAGAAAATACTAGTAAGGCAGAACCTACACATTTTAAGACGGGGTTTGATAAACTATAGGGGGGAAAGGGGGCCCATAGCAACCGGTGAAGAGGCGGGCCAGGACTAAGACTCGACCCCTGCAACCACAAATAGTATACAAATAGGTATACACACACCACACACACACATAAATCAGAAACTGCTGCCCCATACGGGGCCTGGCAAACCTACGGATAGCTTCCGAACCTCAGTAGGGTCGCTCAAGACACTGTAACCATCTCGTCGGGGCCCATACTGAGATGAAACACCATTTTGGAATCCACCCTTCAAGCCGTCAAGAAATTAGAAAAGTGCAAAGGGTTTGCAAAAAGACTACCCCCAGAGCTACGGGGATTTTTCCTACGAAAAAAGGTTAGGAAATCGCCTGCGACACTGGGGGCCAGGGGGGTCGGGGGAGACATGAAAAAAAAAAAAAAATAAAAAAAATCTGTGCGGAAAGCAGGGGGACAAAGACAGGTTTTTCCAGAGATGGGACACAGCACAAAGGCACAAGAAGTTGAAACCAATGAATAAAAGGGATTTGGGGAATTTTTTTCTTCAGCAAGAGTAGTCAGCGGGAATATTAGAAAGTGAAGTAGTGGGGGGGGAAACCATACATATTTTTAAAAAGGGGCGAGGGATGAAAAAGCTCAGGGACAGGGAGAGAGAGGAAAAAGAAATCATAAAGAGCGGGGCCGGGGCATGATCGAACCCTGCAACCACAAATGTGGTAAAAATAGGTGATACACACACACTACACACAACACACACACACACAACAAAACACACACACCAAAACCCACATACACACACACAACAAACACACACATACACAACACACACACACACACACACACACACACACACACACACACACACACACACACACACATACACCACACACACACCACTCAAACACACACACATACCCCATACACACACACACACATACAACGACCCACACATAACACCACACCCCAACCACACACACACACACACATCACACACACAACACACCAACACACACACCCACACACACACACACACACTCACCACACACACACACACAAACACACACACACACACACAACAACACACAATATAAGGCAAAGGGAAGGAAGGGGGAGAGACAACAAGAAATGCCCGTGAAAAGGAGGAACCAACAAGAATTAAGGGAAATAAACCCACCACACTGGGGGACAGGACATAGGAGGAAGAAACGACATACAAAATACAGAGGAATTAAAAAGGGTGGCAAAACGGGATGTCCAGAGACTGGACACAGAAAAAAAGGGAAACAGTTGGAAGTTAAGACACAGATAAATCACAGGGATGTGGGGAATATTTTTTAGCCCCACAGAGTATTATAAGGGGAAAGTTTGGGAAGGATGTAGTGGAGGCGGGATCCATTCATAGCTTTAAGCGAGGTAGATAAAGCTCAGGGTTCGGGAAACGATCTCATCAACAGCAGCCAACATGGTTTCGGGGACGGAAATCCTGTTCCAAACCTACGGATTTTCTATGCATGGTGACAGCAGTAAGACAAAGAGAGAGGGGGGGGTGGGTTGCATTTTTGGGCGCAAGAAGGCGTTTTACACAGTTCCACCAAGAGATTTGTGCAAAAACTGGAGGACCCAAACAGGGGAAACGGAAGGGTTTAAAAAAGGGTCAAAGAATACTTGTCAAAACAGCCGAGTCTGGAAAGGGCGAGTTGTCACATGGGCACCCTTTTACCCGCGGGGTCCCACAGGGTCAGCCCTAGGGCCATGCTGTTTCTGGGATATTTGGGAAAGACATTACGGAAGAATAACTCTAGGTGTCCCTTTTTGCGTGACGTAAGTTGATGAGAAATTCACTCCCGATCGAAAAACCAGCGAACTACAAAGGGATCTGGAGAGGGTGCAGCCTGGTCCAGCAATTGGCTCCTGGAGTTTTAATTTCCCCCCAAATGCAAAATCATTAAATTGGGGAAGGGCAAAGAAAAACCCCAACGGAGTCCCGCTAGGGGGCCAAACTACAACCTCACCAAAGGGAAAAAAATCTAGGGGGATATAACACCAGCACATCTCCGAAGCGCGCCAACCAAATAACTGCTGACACAGGGGCCCCAGCAAACCTCAGAACGCATCCGAACATCTAATAAGGAATCATTCAGGGCCCCGTCACCGTTATTTGGCCCATATTGGATATGCGCACCAGTTTTGGGAACCCCCCCCTACCAAGCCGTAAAAAACAGAGAAGGGAAAGGTTTTTCAACAAGACTAGTCCCAAGCTAAAGGGATTCCTAACAGGGGACGTTAAGGGAAATCAACCTGACGACCTGGAGGACAGGAAGATAGGGGGGCATAAAACGACAACAAAATACGAGAGGAATTGACAAGGGGGGACAAAAACAGGGTGTTCCAGGATTGGAACAGAAACAAGGGGACACATTGGGAAACTAAACACAGATAATCACAGGAGTTAGGAAGTATTTCTTCAGCCCCAAGAGTTCAAAGTGGGAAAATTTTGGGGAAATGAGTAGTGGGGGGCAGGATCCATACATAGCTTAACAAGGTAATAAAGCCACGCTCAGGGGGAGTGACCTAGTACGATCAGTGAAAGGGGGGCCGGACCGGACCACCCCCGCAACCTAACTAGGTGAGTACAACTAGGTGGTACACAACCAAACACACACACACACACACAAAAACCACAACAACACACACACACCACACACACAACACAATACACACTCGACGAAGACCAGGGGAGAACTACAAAGGGGTCTGGACAGGGGCCAGACCTGGCCAGCAATGGCTCCTGGAGTTCAATCCCACCAAATCAAAATCATGAAGATTAGGAAGGGAAAGAGACCGCAACGAGTCATCAGGGGGCCGAAACAAAACCCCACCAAGAAAAAAATCTTGGGGTGAGTATAACACCAGGGCCTGTCCGAAGCCACATCCCAAAAACGCTTCAGCATATGGCGCCTAGCAAACCTCAGAACGCATTCCGACATCTTAAAAGGAATCATTTAGGGCCCTGACAACCGTGTACTTTTGGCCCATATTTGGGGTATGCGGCACCAGTTTGGAACCCACCCTAGCCAAGCAGTAAAAAACAGAGAAATGCAAAAAGGGTTTCAACAAACTATCCCAACTAAAGGGGGATGTCCTACGAGGGGAGGTTAAAGGGGGAAACAACCCACGACACGGAGGACAGGAGAGATAGTGGGGACATGATAACACATACAAAATACTGAACGAAAATTTACAAGGGGGCAAAGACAGGATGTTCCAGAGAATTGGCACAGAACAAGGGGGCATAGTTGGGAAACTGAAGACACGATGAATCAAGGGAGTTTAAAAGATTTCTTTCAGCCCAAGTGTCATAAAATGGAATAGTTTGGGAAATGATGTATGGGGGCAGACCTACATCTTTAAGCAAAAGGGATGATAACTCCGGCTCAGGGAGAGTACCTAGTAGCGATCAGTGAAGAGGCGGGGGCCCGGGCTCGGGCTGACCCCCGCAACCCAACTAGGGGAGTACAACTAGGGAGTACACACACACACACACCCACCACACACACCACACACACTACATACACACACACACCATACCACACAACACATACCACACACCACACATACACACACACACACACATACAAAAACACACCACATACAAACACACACACACACACACACACCACAAACATACACAAAACAAAACACACACACACACATACACCACACACATACAACACACACACACACACACACACACCACACACACACACACGCCACACAACAAAACCCTCATACACACACACACACACAACACACACAACACAACACATTTACACACACCACACCAAAACCACACACACAACACACACATAACACGCACACATACACACACACACACACATACCAACAACACACACCACACCACACACACCACACACAACACACACCACACAACCCCCACACTACACACCCCACACATACACACCACACACATACACCACACACACACACACACAAAACACCAAAAAATACATACACACACACAACACACACACACCAACACACAACACACACACACACAACACACACACCCACACACACAACATACACACCACCCCACACACACACCACACACACACAACATACAACACACACACCAATACACACACACACATAACCACACACACACACACACCCACACACACACACACACACACAAACACACCCACACACACACACACCCCAAAACACATACAACACCACACACACACATACACCACACACATACACACACACACACTCACACACACACACAACACACACACACACACCAACACAACACACCATACAACACACAAACACACACCACACACACTACATAAAAAAACACAACACACACAACACACCCCAACACACCCAAAACAACACACACACACACACGCACACACCACACTTTCACATACACCACACACACCACACACACACACACCACAACACACACACAATACACACACACACCCAAAACACACACACACAAAAACACACCACACACATACACACACACACCACACAAACACACACACATACACACACACCACACACATACACACACACACACACACCACACACACACACACACACACACACACAAATCCAAAAACACCACACCACATACACACACACACACACACACACACACACACACACACCATCACACACACCACAACACACACACACACCACACCACACACACACACACACACACACACACACACACACACACCAAACACACACACCACACACAGCACACACCACAAAAACCCCCACACACCACACAAAACCCTAAAAACAACACAAAAAAGACCCACACAACACACCACACACACACACAAAACACAACCACACACACCACACACACATACACACACCCACACCACACACACACATACAACCCCCACACACACACACAACCCCACATACACACTGCTTTAAAAAAAATGTAATCGTGAAAAAGAAAAAAAGTCTTTATGGAAAATTTTTACCAGTGAGACGTTATAGACATCTATTTACCCCATTTAAAATTTGGGTTTTTTTTTAAATAATAGGCAGAAAAAATATAAGACACATACAGTGTCCCCGCACTTATGTGAAATTTTATGAAATATAATATAAATAAATATAATAATATATATATATATAAAAAATATATTATATATATATAAATATATATATATAAATATAATATAATTTTAAAAATAAAATATAAAATTTGGCCGAATATGTAAAACTGGGCAATTAGCAAGATCTCATTTAAAAATTAAGCCCTTTTTAAAATTTTCTCTTAAACGTATAAAGATAAATTTTTTTTTTTAATGTTGATTAAAAAAATTTAATTTTGCACCAAAGAATCTAAGAAAACTACCCCAACCTTATTAAACAAGAGCAATTTATTTTAGCCTAACCCAACTAAATATATTTTAAAATACGTTTTCAAAAATTAAATTCTAAACAAACACAAACAAATATATTTTTTTTCGTTAGGGTTTAGAAGATTTTTATATATATATCATATTTGTGCCGAATAGGCGAACTTGCGATCTTGGCTTAAATAGCAAAGCTAATCTTTCCATATAAGACAAGTGAAAATTTGTGTATCAATAATTTCGGGGGGCCAAAATCTTCTGAAAATAACGAAAAAAAAATATTTCACGGTTTTTTGTTTAAATTATTGAAACAAATCTAAACTATATTTATTGGGTAGGCTAAAATAAATTTTTCTTTTTATAAAAAGTTTGGTAAGTTTTCTAAGTTCCCTTTTTGGGGCAAAAAATAATTTTTTTCATCAACATTAAAAGAAAAAAATATATCTTTAAAACCCTAAAAGAAAATTTAGAAAGGGCTTAATTTTAAATGAGTTCTTGCTAAATTTACCAGTTTTTACAATTCGGTACGACATATTATTAATATTAAAAATTATATATATAAAATATAAATATATAAATAATTTTTTATATATATATATGCAAAAAACACGTAACAGGATTTTAGAAATGCAAAAAAACCATGTGAAAGAAAAAGAAAATTTCAACGCTTTTGTGACTACTCCGGAGTATCACGAAAAAAACGCTTGGAATTTCCCTTTTTCTTTCACATTGGTTGTTTTGCATATTATATATAATATTATAATATTATATTATAAATATATTTTAATATATATATAAAAAAAATAAAAAATAAAAATATATAATAATATTTTTTCAACCACCGGCCGTATCCACCGAGGCGGGGTGGCCCCAAAAGGGAAAAAAGAAATTTTTTCCCTTTTTCATTTATAATATATTGGAAATGGGGGTTTCTAGCCCCCTTCCCCGGCATTTTTGTCGCCCCTTTTAACACGCAAGGCTTTCGGAGGGGAAAATTCTGTTCCACTTCCCATGGGGATAAAGGAAATAAACAAGAACAAGAAATGAAAGAAAATGCAGAAAACCCAAGGGTGTGTAAATATGCTTTACATTAGGGAGTGTGACCTAAGTGTAAGTAAAGTACAATACATACCTGTAAACTTGCATATTATGAGACAAACAAAAACACCAGCAAACCTACCATCATGTAAAAAAATTACTGGGTTTCGTTTTTTTCACCACTTGGGCAGGACGGGAGTACCTCCCTGGGGGTTGCTGTCACCAACCCACTACCTATAAAGAACTACGTATTATTTATATTAGACCACGACGAGTGGTATTTAATCATTTAAAAACCTGCGACTAACGAGGGTTCAACCCATTCTTTTTTTCGCACCTCGGGTGACGAAAATCACATACGCTTTAACCCACGGGGCCCACAAACCAAAAAAACAGCGCCTAGCAAGCTAGGGTTTTATCTTTATCAAGGGCATATGGTGGTGCAGTGCCTCGCATTTCAGTGTTGTTATTGAAAAACCACTCGTTCGTACAATTAATTAAAAACGCTTGTGGACGCTAGTACACCAAGCGGGGATTAGAATTAAATTATCTCAGAGGACCCGCATTGTGGAGAAATTTTTCCAGGGGCGGATCAGCTTCTTTAGTGATTGGTTGAACAATTATTTATGAAAAAAGTAACAACGATGTTGCGATCCCACAGAGTGTTGCGACATTCTTTAAAAAAACACTATCTTCAACAACTCACGGATACCGGGGATAACACGGTCAATACATATACCCAGGGAATTTCTAATTCTTGATTACTTCTATTGACTGCGCATTGGGATAAGTTACGATTACACTTTTCATAAACCCTGGTATAAGTGGACCTTTTAGTCCCCACAATAAGTGTCTCACCATCAGTGCGATACATTGACATAACACCCACTAGGGGTTTAAAATTTTTATTAAAAATAATCTATTTACAGCCCCTTTAGAAGTGGGAGACAGCTTCTCAAAAAACCTCGTCTGCAGGGCGGGTGGTGGGCGATGCTGTTTATCGCTAATACTCCCATATTTTTTCTTTAACCTTTGCTGGTAAACCATTTCTCAAAAAGCATCCCCGTATGTCCTCGGGTCAATTTGCTCGGGCCGGGGGCTGATTTTGTAGGATTGTGTGGTCCCGGGGGGGTTTGAGCGTCAGTTTTTTCGCTCATCTGAGGGAGGGCCAAAACACATGTTTTCGAACCTTTTCTATCGTATTTTTTTATTGTTATAATTATATATAATATAATAAATATATATATATATATATATATATTAAAAATAAATATTATAATATATAATATATATATAAAATTTATAAAAATTATTAATAATATAAATTATATATAATATATAAATATAATATATAGCAATAAGATCACAGAAACAGGGGAATTTTAAAAAAAGCAAAAAAACCCCCTCTAAAGAATAGAGAAATTTCCCAAACGCTTTCGTGACACTCCCATTATCAAGGAACTAGAAAGTGAACATCCAAAGGGAAACTATATAAAATTTGTATTTAATGTAAGTTTTAACTCAAAGTTTGGTAGGCAATGGAAAACCCCCCTTTCACCTGTTTTTATAACCTATACATGGATTTTTTTAAACAAGGTTGCTTTAAAAACAACCTCCCTAATAGAGCAAAGGTTCAGAATTTGATGTATTTTGGTCTTAGCCCCAAAAAAAAAGTAATAAAACCCTTTTTTTGGAAAATTAAATAGCTTAGCCATTCTATAAACTTACTGTTGATTTTAAGAAAATAACCTCATTGGGCCTTTCTAATTTTTAATTATTAAGGGTAATAATGAATTTCAAATTTAAAATTTTAAAAAACCCTACAAAAACGTTTCTATGTCCACTATTATCCTCGCACAAGTAATCAAACTGTCTGTTTTCCCCCATCAATGTTTTTTTTAGACTTTACAATTTTTAGTCCCATTCATAAGAGGAAATATCCAAAATTTATGAAAAGGGAATGATTAAAATACCCAAAAATGAATTGAAAATCTTTTAAAATTGCTAGAAACACTTTTTATAATCCAAAAAGGGCAACCACCTTATTCAACTAAAAATATGTTGGTTCTCCCTTACCATGAAAACTTGGTTGATATGCCTTCTCTTCTTAAGACTTTTAATATTAAAGTTGTATTCAAAAATCTTGATACAGTAAAAAAACTTTTTGATAAAGAATTCCCCCCAAAAGCTGATGGGTGTGTCTATAAGATTCCTTGTAAAATTGCGATAAAGTTTATTACGGTCAAACTGGTAAAAATCTCGAACTAAGACTAAAACAACAAATATAGCATTAGAACTGGACAAGATTCCAATGCTCTATTTATTCATGTAAGAGATTTTAACCATCCAAAATTTATTTTCAAAAAGTTGAGAAAGTAAATAATCAAGCAAGTCCATGGTCGACAGGAAATAATTGAATCTTGCTTCATAAAAAGCAGTTTTGACAATAATATGAATATTTCCTTTGGTTTATATAAATTAGATCCATTTATAAATAATAGAATTTGGAAGAATTTTAAAAATACACTGGACAAATAATTTTTTAATTTTCTTGGGTAGAATAGCTTGGGGGTGAGTTGTGCAAAGGACCCATCCAAGTTGGCTCGCCGCGCGTCACGTGTTTAAAACCCTTGTGGGATCTGATAGTAGGTCTGGCCGGACCCCTTATATAGCTTCCTTGGGTGCTTCACTTTCATAGTTCCTTGATAATGTGAGTAGTCCCCGAAAGCGCTTGGAATTTCTCTATTCTTTCAGAGTGGTTGTTTTGCATATATATATATTTATATATATATATATATATATATATATATATATATAATATATATATAAAATATATATATATATATATATAAATATATATAAAATATATATATATATAAAAATATGTCGTGCCGAATATGTAAAACTGGTGAGTTTGCAAGAACTTTATTTAAAAATTAAGTCCTTTCCCGAAATTTTCTCTAATACGTTTAAAGATACATTTTTTCATTAAATGTTAATGTAAAAAATATTAATTTTGCACCAAAAAAAAACTTAGAAAACTTACCTAACCTTATTACAACAAGAGCAA
>NC_069491.1:23823447-23856568 GCF_026875155.1 Cherax quadricarinatus | reverse complement strand
CATATTGATCTTTTTAAAAAATCAAGTTCAAGAAAACTTTTTTTTATATTCACAACGTAAGGGAAAATATCCTTAGGGTTATTAACCTAAGCCAAAAAAAGCCAGTAATATGATAACATACGTCAAACACACACACACACACACATATATATATATATATATATATATATATATATATATATATTATATATATAATATTATATATATATATATATTATCATTATAAATATATATAGTACGAGATGAACATTATATACCAGTTAGCCCATATAACTGACGCTATATACCAAGTAACCCATATAACTGAGGTTATATACCAGGCAGCAGTGGTCAAGGCAGTAGTAAAGGTAGCAGCAGTGGTCAAGGTCGTAGCAGCAGTGTTCAAGGTCGTAGCAGCAGTGTTCAAGGTCGTAGCAGCAGTGTTCAAGGCAGTAGTAAAGGTGGCAGCAGCTGTCAAGGCAGTAATCAAGGTAGCAGCAGTGGTCGAGGCAGTAGTAATTAAGGTAGCAGAAGTGGTCAAGGTAGTAGTAATCAAGGTAGCAGCAGTAGTCAAGGCAGTAGTAACAATACCAGGAAGCAACAGTATTCAGATTGTTTCGTGATCTTCCCAAATAAAGAAAACTTTTAGATTTTCTTTGCGACTGAATAAGGAGAAAAATTTAGTGAATTTAGTGTGTGGCGGGCATGTGGGAGGGACAGTGGGAGGAAGAGTAAGGCATGTGGGAGGAAGAGCTGATTGGTGTGTAAGAACGAGATGGTGGAGGCTTGTAGATCTTAATATAGTCAATAGTTCCGTATACCATACTGTCACCATTAATTACTGATGGAACATTACGTTTATACAGCTCACATTCAGCTTACTCTTAGATTAGATTTGCTAACAGCAACATCTCGTTCCCTGGAACGCAGGCGAGAAAGATACATGATAATATACACTTGGAAAATCCTAGAGGAATTAGTACCAAATTTGCACACTCGGCAGGAGATGCAACATCCCCCCAATGATAAAGCAGGGGCGCCACGAGTACGCCAAGAAACGACACAATAAGCGTTAGGGGCCCAAGATTGCTTAACTGCCTCTCAGCATACATAAGGAGGATTACCAATAGACCCCTGGCTGTCTTCAAGAAGGCGCTGGACAGGCACCTATATTCAGTACCTGATCATCCGGGCTGTGGTTCGTACGTCGGTTTGCATGCGGCCAGCAGTAACAGCCTGGTCGATCAGGCCTTGATCCACCGCGAGGCCTGGTCACAGACCGGGCCGCAGGAGCGTTGATCATCGAAACCCTCTCCAGATATACAATGGCTCTTACTCACAGCCTTAGATCAGTTGATAAACACACAACTATCAACCTTCATTCTTTATGAATATAGCCCAGACACTAAAAATTTAAAAAAATAAATAATTCCCAGATATGAACTCAGATTAAGTTGTAATAAACAAGTGTCACTGAATAAACAGAAGGATGGACAAGGGGGTCTGACCGCGGTTCACGAACCTCCTCCATTCTTCTGTTTATTCATTCTCAGTTATACTCAACCTTAAGTATTTTACGAGTTCACAGGCAACAAATTCTGTTGTTAAGCGAGTGTTAATATCTCTAAACACATCAATTTCATACGTTTATTTCACTGCATACATTACCTCCCCAAAATCCCATCCTTATTTACTTTTGTACATCAATTTTAGCTTTTCCAGTATTATAAACATAAAAAGTGCAAGAGTTTAATTAAACAAGGCCAATATAGATAAAAAATAAAGATGGTGGTTTCTCTGCCTGACAAACGCTATTCTTTTTTTTTCTATATAATATTAAATCAAACCGTCCAGACCATGTCACAGGTCCTCGGGCTCCAATAGTACCTGGAGGTTATTCCGGGGATCAACGCCCCCGCGGCCCGGTCCATGACCAGGCCTCCCGATGGATCAGGGCCTGATCAACTAGGCTGTTACTGCTGGCCGCACGCAGTCCAACGTACGAGCCACAGCCCGGCTGATCCGGCACTGACTTTAGGTATCTGTCCAGCTCTCTCTTGAAGGCAGCCAGGGGCTTATTGGCAATTCCCCTAATGCTTGATGGGAGGCTGTTGAACAGTCTTGGGCCCCGGACACTTGTGGTGTTTTCCCTTAGTGTACCAATGGCTCCCCTACTTTTTATTGGGGGCATTTTGCATCGCCTGCCCAGTTTTTTTACTTTCGTAGGGAGTGATTTCTGTGTCCAGATTTGGGACCTTTCCCCTTCCAAGATTTTCAATGTTTAGATTATGATATATCTCTCCCTCCTGCGTTCCAACGAGTACAAGTCAAGTGCTTCCAAGCGTTCCCAGTAGTTAAGGTGCTTGAGAGAACTTAAACGTGCAGTAAAGGATCTCTGTACACACTCTAGTCTGCGATTTCACCTCTTTGAATGGAGGGTTAGTGTACAGCAGTACTCCAGCCTAGAGAGAACAAGTGATTTGAAAAGGATCATCACGGGGCTTGGCATCTCTCGTTTTGAACGTTCTCATTATCCACCCTATCATTTTTCTTTGCACGTGCGATCGTGGCACTGTTGTGATCCTTGAAAGTGAGATCCTCAGACATTACTACTCCCAGGCCCCCTTACATTATTTTTTCCCCCTCTATTGTATGGCCGAGTCTGTAGTATACTCTGTTTTAGTTATTATCTCCCCCAGTTTTCCATAACGGAGTAGTTGGAATTTTGTCCTCATTGAACATCATATTGTTTACCGTTGCCCACTGGGAAAACTTTGTTTATATCTTCTTGAGGTTAACCGCGTCCTCAGCAGATGACAGCCTCATGCAGATCCTGGGTATCATCCGCAAAGGATGATACGGTGCTGTCATGTATATCTCTGTCTGATATGATGATAAGGAATAAGATGGGGGCGAGTACTGTGCCTTGTGGAACAGAGCTCTTCACTATGGCAGCCTCCGATTTAACTCTGTTGACCACTACTCTGTGTTCGATTTGTTAGGAAGTTGAAGATCCATCTCCCCACTTTCCCAGTTATTCCTTTAGCACGTATTTTATGGGCTATTAGCCATGATCGCATTTGTTTAAATGCTTTTTTCAAAGTCTGTGTATATTACATCTGCATTCTGATTTTCTTCCAGTGTATCCAAGGCCATATCAAAAGTGATCCAGTAGTTGTGAGAGGCAGGAGCGACCCCGCCCTGAACCCATGTTGCCCTGGATTGTGCAGATTTTGGGAATCCAGGTGATTTGCAATCCTTCTTCCAGCACTCTTTCAAAGATTTTTATGATGTGGGGGCGTCAGAGCTATTGGTCTATAGTTTTAGCTAATGCTTTGCTGCCCACCCTTATGGAGTGGCTATGTCCGTTTTTTTTAAGTGACTGTGGAATTTTACCCATGTCCAAGCTCCTCCTCCATAGTGTACTTATGGCACCGAGAGGGGTTTCTTGCAGTTCTTAATGAAAACAGAGTTCCACGAGTCTGGCCCGGGGCTGAGTGCATGGGCATGTTGTCAATGGCTTTTTCGAAATCTATCGGAGTTAGGGTAATGTCGGAAATCAGGCATACATTTATGGAGTTTTGAGGCTCATTCATGAAATCATTTGGGTCGTCGATCCTCAGACCGATTAGTGGTTTCACTAAACACAGAGTCGTACTGGGATTTCAATATTTTTACTCATTTCCTTGTTGTCATCTGTGTAAGTCCCATCCTGTCTAAGGGCCCGATACTAGATGTGGTATTTACCTTGTTTTTGGCATATGAAAAGAAATATTTTGAATTTCTTTCAATTTCACTAATAGCTTTAAGCTCCTCCTGTCTCTCCTGGTTCCTGTAAGAGTGATTTAACTTAAGTTCGATAGTTTCCACTTCCCTGGTCAGGGCCTCCTTTCGTGTATCAGATATTCTAGCACTCCTGAGGAGCTCAGTGACTCTTCGTCGTCTTCTGTAGAGGGAGCGTCTTTCTCTCTCCAGTTTACTCCTGCTCTTCTTCTTACCTGGAGTTTACCTGGAGAGAGTTCTGGGGGTCAACGCCCCCGCGGCCCGGTCTGTGACCAGGCCTCCTGGTGGATCAGAGCCTGATCAACCAGGCTGTTGCTGCTGGCTGCACGCAAACCAACGTACGAGCCACAGCCCGGCTGATCAGGAACTGACTTTAGGTGCTTGTCCAGTGCCAGCTTGAAGACTGCCAGGGGTCTGTTGGTAATCCCCCTTATGTGTGCTGGGAGGCAGTTGAACAGTCTCGGGCCCCTGACACTTATTGTATGGTCTCTTAACGTGCTAGTGACACCCTGCTTTTCACTGGGGGGATGGTGCATCGTCTGCCAAGTCTTGTGCTTTCGTAGTGAGGTGATTTTCGTGTGCAAGTTCGGTACTAGTCCCTCTAGGATTTTCCAGGTGTATATAATCATGTATCTTCTCCCTCCTGCTTTCCAGGGAATACAGGTTTAGGAACCTCAAGCGCTCCCAGTAATTGAGGTGTTTTATCTCCGTTATGCGCGCCGTGAAAGTTCTCTGTACATTTTCTAGGTCGGCAATTTCACCTGCCTTGAAAGGTGCTGTTAGTGTGCAGCAATAATTCCAGCCAAGAGAGAACAAGTGACCTGAAGAGTGTCATCATGGGCTTGGCCTCCCTAGTTTTGAAGGTTCTCATTATCCATCCTGTCATTTTTTCTAGCAGATGCGATTGATACAATGTTATGGTCCTTGAAGGTGAGATCCTCCGACATAATCACTCCCAGGTCTTTGACGTTGGTGTTTTCGCTCTATTTTGTGGCCAGAATTTGTTTTGTACTCTGATGAAGATTTAAATTCCTCATGTTTACCATATCTGAGTAATTGAAATTTCTCATCGTTGAACTTCATATTGTTTTCTGCAGCCCACTGAAAGATTTGGTTGATGTCCGCCTGGAGCCTTGCAGTGTCTGCAATGGAAGACACTGTCATGCAGATTCGGGTGTCATCTGCAAAGGAAGACACGGTGCTGTGGCTGACATCCTTGTCTATGTCGGATATGAGGATGAGGAACAAGATGGGAGCGAGTACTGTGCCTTGTGGAACAGAGCTTTTCACCGTAGCTGCCTCGGACTTTACTCTGTTGACGACTACTCTCTGTGTTCCGTTAGTGAGGAAATTATAGATCCATCGACCGACTTTTCCTGTTATTCCTTTAGCACGCATTTTGTGCGCTATTACGCCATGGTCACACTTGTCGAAGGCTTTTGCAAAGTTTGTATATATTACATCTGCATTCTTTTTGTCTTCTAGTGCATTTAGGACCTTGTCGTAGTGATCCAATAGTTGAGACAGACAGGAGCGACCTGTTCTAAACCCATGTTTGCCCTGGGTTGTGTAACTGATGGGTTTCTAGATGGGTGGTGATCTTGCTTCTTAGGACCCTTTCAAAGATTTTTATGATATGGGATGTTAGTGCTATTGGTCTGTAGTTCTTCGCTGTTGCTTTACTGCCCCCTTTGTGGAGTGGGGCTATGTCTGTTGTTTTTAGTAACTGTGGGACGACCCCCGTGTCCTTGCTCCCTCTCCATAGGATGGAAAAGGCTCGTGATAGGGGCTTCTTGCAGTTCTTGATGAACACAGAGTTCCATGAGTCTGGCCCTGGGGCAGAGTGCATGGGCATGTCATTTATCGCCTGTTCGAAGTCATTTGGCGTCAGGATAACATCGGATAGACTTGTGTTAATCAAATTTTGTGGCTCTCTCATAAAAAATTCATTTTGATCTTCGACTCTCAGTCTGGTTAGCGGCTTGCTAAAACTGAGTCATATTGGGACTTGAGTAGCCACTCATTTCCTTGCTGTCATCTGTGTAGGACCCATCTTGTTTAAGTAGGGGCCCCAATACTGGACGTTGTTCTCGATTTTGATTTGGCATAGGAGAAGAAATACTTTGGGTTTCTTTCGATTTCATTTATGGCTTTTAGTTCTTCCCGCGATTCCTGACTCCTAAAGGATTCTTTTAGCTTAAGTTCGATGCTTGCTATTTCTCTGACCAGTGTCTCCCTACGCATTTCAGATATATTGACCTCTTTTAGCCGCTCTGTTATTCTTTTCCGTCGCCTGTAAAGGGAGCGCCTGTCTCTTTCTATTTTACATCTACTCCTCCTTTTTCTTAGAGGAATAAGCCTTGTGGGAATATGCCTACAACATGCTTCAGCTGCCAGGAAGTTGATCCTTTCAAGGCACTGGTTTGGACCCATGTCATTTAAGATATCTTCCCAACATGTTTCGTTTAGGACATGGTCCCAGTTGATGTTCTTGTTGAAGTTGTATTTTGTGAAGACACCTTCACAGGTACATGCATTCTGATGATCAGGACCCCTATGCATGTACGTCTGGACTTCGATTAGGTTGTGATCGGAATTAGTTTCTGATATTCTTATGTCTCTTATCAGATCCTCATTATTTTGAAGTTAAGGTCAAGTGTGTTTTCTAGTCTTGTTGGCTCCACTATCTGCTGGCTTAAGGTGTGTTTTTCTCAAAGACTTAGTAGCTCATGTGTGCGTGACCTTTCATCTGCGCTACCTCCGGGGATTGTTTCAGCTGTAACATTATTTGCTACATTCTTCCATTTTGTATGCCTTAGGTTGAAATCACCAAGCAGTAAGATGTTTGGGGATGGAGCTGGAAGGTTTTCCAAACAGTAATCAATTTTCAGTAGCTGTTCTTTGAACTGTTGTGAGGTTGCCAATACAGTAGTATACTGTATTAGCACATTCAAGGAACACTGTGTGGCAGTGATAAGAACTAATATATGTCAACAAGTACCGGCCACACAACTCTACATACTAACTTATAGTAATAATATATTTACTACAAGTACATGTACAAGGTATAAAGTCCTAGCTGACATCAATGACATACTACTATATAGAAAGCCGCTTGTTATGCATAGCATTTCGGGCAAATTAGGTCAGTTTTGTCCCAGGATGCGACTTACACCAGTCGACTAACACCCAGGTTCCCATTTCACTGATGGGGAACAGACACCCGGTGCAAAGAAAGACGCCCAATGTTTCTACCCTAGCTGGGAATCGAACCCAGACCCTCGCCGTGTGAAGCGAGAGCTTTATCCACCAGGCCACGGGGCACACATTGGGTTACATAGCATTTAACCAGAATCTTCTAGTACATCAAAATTTAAAGGCCAAAATAGTGATTATAATAACACTTTAATAATATAGACACCCAGAAAACTAAATATGACAAGTGGGAGGGAGAGTGAAAAGGGAAGTGAGGGAGAGTTGGTGGGTTAGTAGGACGGTGAGTGGAAGGACAAGTAGGGAAAAAAGAGGAAGAGTGAAAGAAAATATGCAAGAGTGGAAGGAATAAGGAATAATGGGAGGAAGAATGAGAGAATGGGTAGGTAGGGTAAGTAGTAAGAGTACCCAATTGTGCTCACCTAAACGTGGTTGCAGGGGTCGAGTCCCAGCTCCTGATCCCGCCTCCTTGCTGACCGCTACTGGATTTCCTCGTGGCTGAGAGCCCCATTATATCTATTCTTAAAACTATACACGGACTCTGCTTCCAGAACTTCATTGACGACTTTAAGGTTAGAGAAGTATTTCTTGACATACCTGTGACTCATCTGTTTTATAATATACAACTTTGACCTCGTGTACCTGAGACCCGCCTCTCGAACAAACTCGCCCTGTCCACTCTGTCAGTACCTCTATTTTGTGGGTCGTAATCATGTCACCCTCTGGCTCTTCTGTTCTCTAGTGTCGTTAGGTTTAGCTCCGCTAGCCTCTCGTTATAGCTTATTTTCCTGTTTTGTTTAATCTCATTGCAAACCTTTGCACTTACCCACAGGATGGGTATTGGGTGCATAATTAAGATATTAAACTAAAGGAAAAACTTTACGCGCTTTATCAGTTGCTGGTTCCATACTGGCTCTGCATACTCCACGATGGGCCTGACTTATGATACATATATATAGGGTCGTAAATGACTGTTGGCTTTCTGAAAGATACCTCAATTTTGCCAGTCTCGCATTTCCTGAGGCGGTTATTCAGTTGATATGACTGAGTGGGAGACTGATGGGACCGAGTGGGATGGCCAGTGAGTGGAGGAAAAATACGAGGAGAGTGAAGAGGAATAATCGTGGAACAGGATGAAGTTAATAAAAAGACTAGGAGAAGCATAGTGGTATGATGAGTAGTTCGGGAGGGAGTGGGAGAAGATTAGATGCACGGGGAAGAGGCGAGGGCTGGAGGAGGGAAGACGCTGGTGAGAATGGGGAGAGCTGAAGGAGTATAGATATTGTACGTGTCAGCCATGGTGAATACTACTACTGGGTCACTGATCAATGAGTCTCAGGGTAGGAGGCGGGTCATGCTGTGAATCCATGTCCCATTCTCACTCAAGGTCACAAGAGGCGAGTTAATTTTTTGTCGTCTTAGGAAACAGCGTTTCTAAAGTTGCGTAACAGAATTATAACATTCTTGCATTCGTTGTCCTTCGAAATTTATTTTGAAATCACTTTTCTCCAGGTCCTCTGCCACTCTTCTGATTATCTTCTCCATTACCTTATACAATATGTATGTCAATGATAATGGCGTTTAGTTTAATACTTCCCATCTGTCATTGTTTTTAAATACTGAGACAACATTTGCTGTCTTCCGCAACTCTTTCAATTGCCTTATATCAGCTGGATAGCCCATTATTGGAAAATATTGCCCTAACAATGCTTCAGTGTGTCAGGAAGCACAGCTAGCGTCTTAGCAGTGAAAGCTCCTCATGCAGGGGATTTCGTGCTGGCTGCCCCAATTCCTCTCTTGGCACAACTCGGCCTGTAGGTCATCCGCACTGGAGCTTCCTTTCACCTTGCTGCATATTAACGACCTCTATCAAAACAGGCATAATTGCAGACCTGGAGAATGTACAGAGAACTTTCACAGCACGTATAAGTACGATAAAGCACCTAAGTTACTGGGAACGGTTGAAGTCCCTTGATTTGCACTCCCTGGAAAGCAGGCGAGAAAGATACTTGATAACAAATACTTGGAAAATCCTAGAGAGACTAGTTTGAAATTTGCACACGAAAATCACTCCCTACAGGTCACTTGTTCTATCTAGGCTGGAATACTGCTGCACACTAACAGCACCTTTCAAGGCAGGTGAAATTGCTGACCTAGAAAATGTACAGAGAACCTTCACGGCGCGCATAACGGAGATAAAACACCTCAATTTTTGGGAGCGCTTGAGGTTCCTAAACCTGTATTCCCTGGAACGCAGGCGGGAGAGATACAGGATTATATACACCTGGAAAATCATAGAGGGACTAGTACCGAACTTGCACACGAAAATCACTCACTACGAAAGCAAAAGACTTGGCAGACGATGCAACATCCCCCCAATGAAAAGCAGGGGTGTCACTAGCACGTTAAGAGACCATACAATAAGTGTCAGGGGCCCGAGACTGTTCAACTGCCTCCCAGCATACATAAGGGGGATTACCAACAGACCCCTGGCAGTCTTCAAGCTGGCACTGGACAAGCACCTAAAGTCGGTTCCTGACCAGCCGGGCTGTGGCTCGTACGTTGGTTTGCGTGCAGCCAGCAGTAACAGCCTGATTGATCAGGCTCTGATCCACCAGGAGGCCTGGTCACAGACCGGGCCGCGGGGGCGTTGACCCCCGGAACTCTCTCCAGGTAAGCTCCTACGAAAGCAAAAGACTGGGCAGGAGATGCAACATCCCCCAAATGAAAATCAGGGGTACTACGAGTACACTAAGAGAATACAATAAGTGTCAAGGGCCCAAGACTGTTTAACTGCCTCCCAGCATACATAAGGGGGTTTACAAATAGACCCCTGGCTGTCTTCAAGAAGATGCTGGACAGGCACCTAAAGTCGGTACCTGACCAGCTGGGCTGTGGTTCATATGTCAGTTTGAGTGTGGCCAACAGTAAAAGCCTGGTTGATCAGGCTGTGATCCACCACGAGGGCTGGTTAAAGACCTGACCGCGGGGGCGTTGATCCCTGAAACCCTCTCCAGGTATACTTATCCTCGCCAAACACAGGTGTTTCTGAGGCAGTGAATCGGCCGTAGATCCGAGGGAAGATTGCAAGACATGAGATTAATAACATCATAAGGAGCCTTGAGCATCCTGATGCCCAGCAACAAGGGAGCTGCTTCAACTATGTAGATCCGATGGCACCCGACAGCAAGCAAGTGGTGTAAGACTAGATTTGTGAATCCACATTGGCTGATACCTATCTTCAACACATCAGGGAGGAAGGAGGGGTAGCTGCCAGCTTCAGGAAGTCTCAAATGTCTAGAAAATACGGTGAACTTGATCATTGTTATATGTTCTTATAAACCCAAACTCTTGACCCATGGGAAAAAGCGCATCATACCTCCATGGTGAAGGCTTAAAGTGGGCAAGAGAAAGGTGATGGTGACGGCTATAGTGATTCTGGAGGATGCATTAAAGCTTGTTACTAAGGTGAAGAAGGGCGAGAACATATAGATGATGGTGCTGGTATATAGGTAAAGCAGGACTATTAAAGGCTAATAAGTGCATGCGAGTGTCTCCCTCCCACCGTTCCTCCTCGCACACCTCCGCCCTTCCTGTGCGACAGCTCAAGTTTCTGTAATCAATAAATTTTGAGCCACTGATGATGCAACTTAGTGTGTACCTTAGGCCAGGTAGGCAGGTGGTTCCCTCTTCAGTATCGTGGCACGATACTCCCAGCTTTTCTAACATCTCCAATACATTCTTCAGTATCTGTCGATACTCTCGTAAATATTTCGGGATACTGGAACGCCTTAGACAAATTGAGTACCACGTTTCCGGGAATACAAGGATATATGAAGAGATTCACTTGGAATCTCCTTGGAATGAGTGATGAATTTTGCTTTTGTCAGTGTAAGCATCGTGTTTTTTTTTTTTTTTAACAAAAAACTGGATACCTCAGCATTATGCTGCTACCCTATTCTATATGAGAGTTACACAGTGGGAACAAAGTTATATTTTCATGTCACATTCCATCACGCAGGATGGGATTCATACAAGGTGTTAAAATATGTCAGCCTCAGGTGGGAGACTTCGGTAGGGCAATGAAGATATTGTCAAGTGTTCCAACAAGGATTTGGATTTAGATTTTACCGCAGAAGCGCCTGGTTTACTGTTCACATCCACCCTCTGGAGGGTAGCATAAGAGCATATGGATACACAAAAGACCTAGGAACCAGGTCCAAAAAAGTTTAACGTGATTACATCTGGATTTATATCTACAGTTGACTTGCTGTTGCAAGTTAATTTAGGAAATTTGCTTAATATGTCAGACATATTTTCATTGAGATATCTAGACATATCACATAGGTTATTATACAATATATTCCTCAACAGGGACAATAAGTGTTCAAGATAGTGACCACGGGCCTGGCCACATTTGGTTTGATCATGTGTGTCTGCCAAACTGCCAGAACTACTTGTAACCAAGTCTAAGCCTAGCTACTACGTCAGTCTGTTCTCACGGCAAGTTGCTCCATAAACGCACTTATCTACGTTTATGTTATCATGGTGGTTGATCTGATCAGGCTTTTAACTGCATTCCTATGACATTCAGTTCAATTATTTCTCTAATATTATTCCTAATACTAGATACAGACAACAAATTTAAATTCTACATTTACCTTCAAGATACTTTTTTTTGGCTAACTTATCAACTTTATCATGAAGGAGCAATCCAATGTATGATGGAATCCATAATAATTGTAGTATAACAAAAAAAGACAATACCGTGACTGGAACGATACACAAATAACCCGCATAGAAGAGAGGAGCTTACGACTACGTTTCAGTCCGACTTGGACCATTTGCAAACTCACACTAATGAGAAGTAGAGCAGGACGGGTATAGGCAGGAAGGGGTAGTAGTAGTAGAGTTGGAAGGAAGTAGTAGTGGGGAAGTAAGAAGGAGGAGCTAGTCAAATACTAAGAAAGGGGAGCGCTGTAAGGGAGCTAGATGCCCACAGAGGGAGAGAGCAAGAACACAGAGGGGGGGTTAAAAATAAAAAATAAATAAATGAAGGAACAAAAACACAAGGCAGAAGAAAGACAACCCAGAAGAGAAAAATGAAAGAGGAAAGGGGGAAGAGGGAGAAGAAAAAGGAATCAGGTTAGGTCACGAGTGTTCTGAAGTTTGGAGCATTTTACAATGTAGTGGGAGAGGAAGGCATCTACAGAGACGAAGCCAGGACTAAGATTCATACACGGAAAGTTGTGTATTAGGAAGGATTCAACCAGACGGCGACTGTTAATTGCGGGTTATTTGTGAATTGTAGTATCTATATCTGGCTTCTCCAATGTGCAAGTGGTTAGAGTCGCTATGCTAGTCAAGAGCCTTCAGTGATGGCATACTAGAATTAGTAGTAATCATAAAGTTAAGCAAATTGTCATAAGTTAACTTTAGTATGGCAAACAATTCAGTTTGCTACTAGTATAGACTTCCAGCTGATAATTCTTATGCTTAACTCAACATAGTTTCTATTATTATCTAGAGAGGCGGCAACAAGAACAGATGCAGCGCTGCTAGTAGACTCCTGCTTAGATCCATCAGTGTATATAACGTGTGAAAAATTAATACTTCTTGAACAGTACGCAATTAACCTGCACATAGAAGAGAGGAGTTTACGACGACGTTTCGGTCCGACTTGGACCATTTGTAAATGAAGATTGAGACACTTATGCAGCATATGGGAATCTTTATTCAGGAAACGTTTCGCCACACAGTGGCTTCATCAGTCCAATACAAAGAGGAAGGCGTAAGGAGAGGAGGAGAATGAGGTAATCAGTCCCTCAACCTGGAGTCGATGTGTTC
The DNA here is from genome assembly GCF_026875155.1 of Cherax quadricarinatus. Classification (NCBI taxonomy): domain Eukaryota; kingdom Metazoa; phylum Arthropoda; class Malacostraca; order Decapoda; family Parastacidae; genus Cherax; species Cherax quadricarinatus. Next base: position 23,843,746 of record NC_069491.1, on the reverse strand, counting down.
AGTCCATCAATCTTGTAGAATGTACAGCATAGGGCCGAAGACGTGGCTTATATACTGTAGTGAGGTGACGTGAAGCAGAAGGAGGCGGGGTCATAGTGGTATCATCCACTAGTCGAAGTAGGTCTTTGTCCAAAGGTTGAACAAGCGTTGAAGAATTCTTTGTAAGAAGATCCCATGATGCTGCAGTGTCTGACAGTTGTGATGAATGGTTTGAAAAACCGACATGGTTTTTCAAACCATTCATCACATTTGTAAATGGTCCAAGTCGGATCGAAACGTCGTCGTAAGCTCCTCTCTTCTATGTGCGGGTTATTTGTGTATCGTTCCAGTCGCGGTATTGTGCCCTTGTTTTTTGTTATTCTTGAACAGTTACCTTTGCAAGTGATTTCAGGGAGGGATTAGCAGTGACGAGCTCGGGTTCATCAGTTCCGCAAGCTTCAAAATAACTGATGAACCCTTGCTGGAATATTTTACATGTGTTGGATTTGTGTAGAGGAAGGGGAGGGAGAGAGGGAGGGTCAGAAGGTGAAGGACAGTTATGTGACGTGGTAGTGACCAGCACTACCTGCGACTAGCACTACCAGTAGCCAGCCACGTCCAACCTGATAAGAAAAGTCACGAACACCACACTGCTTTTACGGACGTGAGAGAGAACTGGGATACCTCTTTACAGTTGACCCTATGCTACCCTTTGTCTTGTAGGAACGACGGAGAGAGAGAACGCATAAGAAACGACAGAAAATGTTTACACTGTAATAATCATTAACATCATCTATACATGAGGTGTATCTATAACAGGTATAGTGTACAATACAGCAATGGTTCTTGGCACCGATTTGTAATGAAGGCCTCAAACCTGCTACCCTTTCAAGATAGTGAGAGACTACGCATAAGTTTTTTGGCAGCAACTAAGCTCTTGCACAAGCCTGTAGAGGATTTCAGTTGTTTAAAATAAAACCACGGCTATATTTCATATATGTCAATGCTAAATCACTTTTATAAAAATGTTAGTTACTGATAACCAAGCCAATACTGACGGCCACACCATACAGAAATAAACTTTAGGAGTGATGTATGTGCCTTTGTAAGAAATGAACTGTCATACAACCCAAGACCCGAAGTGTACGAAAATAATCTAGATTTGTTTGCAGTGAGGCTACCCAAAAGTAAACTCAGTCAGTTCTCAGAATGCTTTTGAAGAACATTGTTTATATTCATGAGATGACGGCACTAGGAGACTAATACATCTACTTTCATTAACAAAAAATGGATTATTATGCTAAAGATATAACCAAATTCTAGAATAAATACTTTCAAACAAATACTTAATGAATCAACTCGGACAATACAATTTTCATCCACTACACTTGATGGTATAGTTGTAACTTGTGAAACAATCAGTCAGTAACATCACGAAACTGCAGAACTTTGTGACTAATTAAAGAACTAATATATTTATGCCAACATAAGGTAATATAAAACTAGGCACTACAGCACACCAGTATTAATACGTAAGTTACAAAGTTGTGATCAGAAATAAGTTTGAACGCCAATAAAAGACACTGGGCGAGACGCCAGGTTATCAAATTCAGAGATCACTACTGCCAAGTGTTAAGGCAGAGCAACACACTTCCAGAATTGAAGAACAGAAAAAAAATCCTAGAGTCTGGCAACTGAAGGTTTGGGGTAGAACCATAAACTAGATGACAGGTACAACATTGTCCTATATATTGATAATGAGGTATGACAGTAACTAGATGACAGGTACAACATTGTACTATATATTGATAATGAGGTATGACAGTAACTAGATGACAGGTACAACATTGTACTATATATTGATAATGAGGTATGACAGTAACTAGATGACAGGTACAACATTATACTAATATGAACTCAAATTAGGTTGTGACAAACGTCGATGAATAAACAGAAGGGTTGACGAGGGCTTGAACCGTGGTCAGTAAATTAACTGTCAATTTACTAACCACGGTTCGAACCCCTCGTTCACCATTTGCATTAGTTACGGGTAACGCGGTGTGCCATTAAGCGCCTAAAGCAATTCTTTTTATTTCGTGCTACACAACTGTTGCATCATTAGCTATCCCACAAAATATGATAATTATAGTGGTTATCCGAGTAATTTTTCTTTCAAGGTTTCCCCTGCGATAACTTTACAAGGTTTCCCCTGCGATAACTTTACAAGGTTATTGTGATCGGCTTCAGACTTTACTGATGTATCTTCCTCTACGAAGATTCATGTTGATGACTTGTGTTGATGCTACAACGTCCATTTTATACGTGAAAATATATTATTATAATCAAAAAGAAGCGCTAAACCATCGTCAAAATATAGCAATGGTTTTTATTCGATAATCTGAGCCTTTTCTACTCAACTTAAAACTTTTCAAGTTGATGTATCCTAGCTAGAAGGTTCAATTTATTGGGCGGTGCACTGTACGCATCAATTTCCCAATTTTTCTTAATTAACCTTTAAACTGTATACATTTGTTATAGCCTCTGCTGTTACCAGTTTTCTAAAACTCTGTCTTTTAGAACTGCATATTATATATATATATATATATATATATATATATATATATATATATATTTTATATAAAATTTTATATATATATTTTATATATATATTTATGCATGCATGCAATAAGATCATAGTAAACAGTGATTTCAGAATATGCAAAACAACCAATCTGAAAGAATAGAGAAATTCCAAGCGCTTTCGTGACTACTCACATTATCAAGGAACTATAATAATGTGAGTAGTCACGAAAGCGCTTGGAATTTCTCTATTCTTTCAGAGTGGTTGTTTTGCACACACACACACACACATATATATATACATATATATATATATATATAAAATTTTACACACACACACACACACACACACGAAAAAATATGAAATATATTGAAAATTTTGATTTTTTATGGAGTGTTGAAATTTGGTAAATTTAAGCCTACCTCAGCGTCGAAAAATACATCCTTTTTACACTTTTTTTTTTTTAGCAGATATGTTAATTTTCTGCTGTTTTATATATTTTTAATTTACCCTTAAAAACTTATGAATATTTTTATGAAATTTGACGTGTTTGAGGATGTGCTAGTGAAGCAGGTCATGTACAAACTACCACATCAGGTATCGTAAAGCGGATCCTCACCTCTGTGCTATCTTGATTTTTTGTGTTACTGCATAAACATTTTCACATTGACTGAATTATGTTGCAGCACCTGGACCTCTTGAATTTGATCTCCAGCTTCTGGATATCGTAGAGTTAAATTATAGTTGTTAGATCTCAAGGGATTTTAGCTACAGGTCATCTGCCTCTGGAGTGTAAGTACTGGAGGCCAGGGTTGTGATATTATGGAATATACTCTGAGTACGCAGACACAAACAAATCCAGTTAGTCGCTAAATTTCCAAATTCATCAAACTTCAACTTAGGCTTAAATGTTATTTAAAACTAAAAAAAAGGGTGGTATCACAAACAATTCTTACTGTCTGATGCATCTTATGAATTTATGCTGAAGTAACTTATGATACTCCCACAGGTTGGCCAACCCAACAGCCTTGTCAACCTGCCAGAGGGTCCTTCTCAAGAAGCAACTGCATGCCGGAAACACATGCACTTGTGGTAAAGGCATTCATGTGCGCGAGTTTGTGCTGAGGCGCACGCGAGTGAGGTGAAGGCAGGCGTGCGTGCGTGCGTGCGTGGTTGTATGCTGAGGCGCAGGCGCGCGTCAATAGCAAAGCAAGATGAGTGAAGCGACGATGCCATGGTCATATAACAACCAAAACAGGTACAACAACAACCACAACTGTTGTAAACAGTGCATCCCTCTGATCGCTTCTTTATGCTTGTTACTGTACACCTTCATACGTCTCTTATTCTATTTTAAACAGTACAGTAGACCTGACGTAATCCGTACTACACTCTGCATCAGAGTACACAGTACTTTATCCACGACGCCAGGGGTCTGGCGTCGTGGATAGAGTACTGTCTACTATGATGCAGAGTTTGCGGGTTAGAGCCCTACTGTCGACGTGTATATGCGTGCGCGCGCGCGCAACCTGCGACCAGGATATATGCAACTTGTGACCATGGGGTATATATCTACAGACTGGGGCACATAAACCTGCAACCAGAGACGTTCATGTAGCATATATCCTCCCTCCTATTAGGTCGAGCAATTATCCTTCAAACCGGCGCATCGATTCTGGTCATGGTGTACACATCAGAGGTAACAGTCGCACTGTTGCTCCTCTGCAGTCTTCCTACGATCCCCGTTGGGGAGGGGAACTTTTATTTTCTTGAATGGTCATCTGTGCTCTTCCACGATGTATTCACATAGTGTGAACAAGCCCAGCAATGGAACAGTAAATGACTCTTCCAAACTAGCCCTTGCAACTGTGAAAAATAGCTTGCAGGTGAAATTTAATGCGATTCACTCGCTTGAGGATACTTTCATTATCGTCTGTAATGATTTTGAAGCTGAAAAACTCATTAATATTACTGCTACAACTACTGTCAGTGAACGTGGTTTCCAAATTCTGTAGTCTCCAGCTCTGAGGGCAAAAAAATCTGTCTTCATTAAACGATTGAACAATTTATCGATTTACCCAAGGCACCAACAGAAGATCAGAATTCTTGGGCCACTGTAGATTCCACAAAAATTCCTACTGCCCCTTCAATGCTCAAAATTATCTTTATTGAAGTTTCCATGATATGCCAAAGTTTTTACTGATGGACTGGCTATCTTTTATTAGTACATAAATACAAGCCACATTGAACCTAAGCGATATAAACACATCACATCCTGTTGGAGCTGCTACTCCTGCTTGCATCTGTCCGAAGACTGTCCTATCAAGGATAAGAAATTCTGTTCGACTTGTGGCTGTGAAGGACACGACTTCAAGACTTGCACCAACACTTCTCCTCCAAAATGCCTTAACTGTAAGAAAACATCGCACTATTGCAGCCAAATACCATGTGAGAAAAATTGTCAAGAAGAAAAGAAAACATCTTCCAAATCTCCAACGTAAGCTGCCATCACAAAACTTAAGCTGACAACAAAAGCTCTTAAAACCACTCAACCGACGTCCTCCACCAACAACTCACTCTTTCTACTACCAGACGGAGCTCATTCAAAAAATCTGTATTGCATGATGTATGCTCACCTGGCAAATGCTGCACAACCTGGATCCTTTAACATAATCATCAACGAACTCTTCAGACTCAACAATATGCCAAGTTTCACCTTCCCTGATTGTAGACCTTCAGCTGACAGACTCGAGATTATTTCAAAAGTTATCAACTTCACAGCACCTGCAGACTTGACTCCTCCCTCTGCCCACAACATCGTTCCAAAACCATCTCTAGCTATTGACAAGACTCCTACTAATCTCAACACTACCGACATGCCACCAACAAATTCCACCACTGCTCCTGACCAATCACAACCTTCGTCTCAGAGTCTACCAACTACTGAAGATGCACAACTATCCGAGGAAGAGGAAGAATATCCTTGCTACGATAATGGATCGGGTTGGCAAGATATTTTTTACACTACTGAACCATTCAGTGATGCGATGTATTGCAAAGAACTGTACTCTCTACTTATATAGGAACTGTCAAGTTTACCTACATCCCAGAAGAACTATGTACAACTCAAGCCCTAATTGAATCCACTGAAGGATTCAAAATAAACTTCACAAAGGTTAAACTTGTCCAGATTTCAAAAATCAACCTGGCAAACTGCCGTAAGTCGTCACAACTATCATCTTGCATGGAAGCTGCCTTTTTGTGATCCTTCTTGCCGCCCAGGCAACATTATTACCAATATATACCCGAGACAATTGTCAGCGGCTCAGCCAGTGCCCTTGATCTACATCTGCCATACAAGGCTGGGCTTACCCCGGGCCCTCTTTTTCTACAAATCAAGACGTTCCTCTTCAGAACTATTCTTCGTCTGTCTCCACTTCCCCCCCTCACCCCTAGTGGGGTCCTTCCTGTCAGGCCCTTCAATTCGATTCCTCACACTACTTTATCCATGATTTCTAACTCTCGAGTTATTTGTTCCTGTGCCGGGATTGTTTGGAGCTAGAAGGTCCTAAATGTACTAGAAGACAAAAAAAGAATGCAAAATGTAATATATACAGACTTTACAAAAGCCTTCAACAAGTGTGACCATGGCGAAATTTGGGCCCCAAAAATGCGTGCAAAAGGAATAACAGGAAAAGTGGGGCCCGTGGATCTATAATTTCCCTCACTAACAGAACACAGAGTAGTCGTCAACAGAGTAAAGTCCGAGGCAGCTACGGTGAAAAGCTCTGTTCCACAAGGCACAGTACTCTCTCCCATCTTGTTCCTCATCCTCATATCCGACATAGACAAGGATGTCAGCCACGCACCGTGTCTTCCTTTGCAGATGACACCCGAATCTGCATGACAGTGTCTTCCATTGCAGACACTGCAAGGCTCCAGGCGGACATCAACCAAATCTTTCAGTGGGCTGCAGAAAACAATATGAAGTTCAACGATGAGAAATTTCAATTACTCAGTATGGTAAACACGAGGAAATTAAATCTTCATCAGAGTACAAAACAAAATCTGGCACAAAATAGAGCGAAACACCAACGTCAAAGACCTGGGAGTGATCATGTCGGAGGATCTCACCTGCAAGGACCATAACATTGTATCAATCGCATCTGCTAGAAAAATGACAGGATGGATAATGAGAACCTTCAAAACTAGGGAGGCCAAGCCCATGATGACACTCTTCAGGTACTTGTTCTATCTAGGCTGGAATATTGCTGCACACTAACAGCACCTTTCAAGGCAGGTGAAATTGCTGACCTAGAAAATGTACAGAGAACCTTCACGGCGCGCATAACGAGATAAAACACCTCAATTACTGGGAGCGCGTGAGTTCCTAAAACTGTATTCCCTGGAACGCAGGCGGGAGAGATACATGATTATATACACCTGGAAAATCCTAGAGGGACTAGTACCGAACTTGCACACGAAAATCACTCACTATCGAAAGCAAAGACTTGGCAGACGATGCAACATCCCCCCAATGAAAAGCAGGGGTGTCACTAGCACGTTAAGAGACCATACAATAAGTGTCAGGGGCCGGAGACTGTTCAACTGCCTCCCAGCATACATAAGGGGGATTACAACAGACCCTGGCAGTCTTCAAGCTGGCACTGGACAAGCACCTAAAGTCGGTTCCTGGACCAGCCGGGCTGTGGCTCGTACGTTGGTTTGCGTGCAGCCAGCAGCAACAGCCTGGTTGATCAGGCTCTGATCCACCAGGAGGCCTGGTCACAGACCGGGCTGCGGGGGCGTTGACCCCCGGAACTCTCTCCAGGTAAACTCCAGGTAGTCCAGTCCCGTAAGGTGTCCCTACAACACTTGCTTTCCTGCTGTGTTCGCTCATATTCTTGACAAACCTACGGATCTGCTGGCTCTCTGAGTTTAATGTTTTTGTCTCGTCCTACCACCTACTGGCATCTCCCTACACTGAGGGCCATCTGCTGGCATCTCCCTCTGGTGTTTTGTATCGAGGTTAATGCATGTCTGCTGTCTTGTCCGAGGTAAAAGCATGTCTCGTGTAATATCTCTCTCAGACTTGTGAAAAGTGTCAATACTGAGGTGTTGAACTGCATGCATTAACATCACCTCTCACGCACTAACACACCTCACGCACTTGAAGTTCACTCACCTCACATAAGTGAAATGAGAAATTTAGATGTACATTATTAGAAGATATTATAAGTAGAGCGAATTTATGAGTGGAAGTGTTTTCATCTGAGGTCCGTTTAATAATCTAAGTATGATCTTCGTTAACAATGAGGAACTATTAATGATCGCTAATATAACAAATCACAAACCAGCATAAATTCGCATGTTACTACACTAGAAATTTCATCAGGACATGTTAACATTAACTGAATAAGTTTAACAATTGACTGGGATATAAACAACCAATTATCCATTAACATTATCCTAAAAAACTGTTAATGTATGCAGGTTACTTTAATTTAAAAAAAACTTATGTATGAACTTTATTAAAAGCTTAAGTGAATCTCAAAACCAATATTGACAGTATATAATAGTTTCCGCTGGAAAATATTGTAGCAAGCTTAAGTATAGAAGAGAACGTTGAAGGTTACTGAAGAAATAAGGGTAACTAAACTGTTCTCCATCACATATAAAACTTTCATTATATATTCCCTTAAAAAAAGATACCTAATAAAGTACGTGTCCTAATTTTTTCTCCTCCAAGCTCCTCAAATGCTACCTTGTGATAGCCAGTCAACATGTACCCTGATCCGCTTCAGACCACTGCTTACTCTGCCCCCCCCCCATCCATGAAAATAAGTAACTTTGTTGGGTTAACCTATACATTTTAATGTTACTAGGCTATGTGTACATGTACCTAAATAAACTTACCTGTTCATCTAAGAGGAAGGTCCGCATTGTTATTGGATTATGTAAGTGCCACTTTATTTTTTAAGGATTAGCCGTATGCCTTTGCTTCAGGTCATGGGATTGATCACCTATCAAGGCTGATTATTATTATAATCAAAAAGAAGCGCTAAGCCACAAGGGCTATACAGCGCTGCTATCAAGGCTGAGACACTGATCAACTAAAAATTACTTCAATGTTATATTTCACTTGTATATTTGACTGAAGAAGCCTGGTGAGCAGGCGAAATGCTTCGTCTATAAAAATAACTAAATGCTGCACGCGTGTCCGTGAAGGGTCGTATTATATAAAGATCATTGACGTAAACAAGGTCGATGAGGTCCAGCTGGTGACAACACTGGGGGGTCGATGAGGTCCAGCTGGTGACAACACTGGGGGGTCGATGAGGTCCAGCTGGTGACAACACGGGGGAGTCGATGAGGTCCAGCTGGTGACAACACTGGGGGTCGAGGAGGTCCGCTGGTGACAACATTGAGGGGTCGAGGAGGTCCAGCCGGTGACAACATCTGGGGGGGTCGAGGAGGTCCAGCTGGTGACAACACTGGGGGGTCGAGGAGGTCCAGCTGGGTACAACACTGGGGGGGGGGCGAGGAGGTCCAGCTGGTGACAACACTGGGGGGGTCGAGGAGGTCCAGCTGGTGACAACACTGGGGGGTCGAGGAGGTCCAGCTGGGTGACAACACTGGGGGGGTCGAGGAAGTCCAGCTGGTGACAACACTGGGGGGGGTCGAGGAGGTCCAGCCGTGGACAACACTGGGGGGGGGTCGAGGAGGTCCAGCTGGTGACAACACTGGGGGGTCGAGGAGGTCCAGCTGGTGACAACACTGGGGGGGGTCGAGGAGGTCCAGCTGGTGACAACACTGGGGGGGGTCGAGGAGGTCCAGCTGGTGACAACACTGGGGGGTCGATGAGGTCCAGCTGGTGACAACACTGGGGGGTCGATGAGGTCCAGCTGGTGACAACACTGGGGGAGTCGATGAGGTCCAGCTGGTGACAACACTGGGGGTCGATGAGGTCCAACAGGTGACAGGACTTTTCCAGATTCTCGCTTCTTCACAATACATTTACCGGGATAGCTAAAATATTACCATGGCTAGTGTTACTTGCATAGCTGACTACAGCAGCAGCAGCAGCAGCGCAGCAGCAGCAGCAGCAGCAGCAGCAGTGACGGCGGCTGAGGTGAGGGGGGAGCTAGTGGCTGTAGGAATGGTATTGGCTGTCGATTATATGGTTTTGTAGGGGACAGTGGTAATAGTATCAAGTTTATTTTGGTACAGGTACACACAAGTACGATTATAATCAATGGGGAGCGCTAAACCCGTAGGATTATACAGCGCATGTGAGGGGATGGAAGGTATTCAGTTTCAATTCAGGGAACCGGAACACAGGTCCAATTCCCTAGATCAAGAGCCCCTCACCAGCCTCAAGGAATCTCCCTTGAGGGGACAAGTACAATTATCATACAGTTTAGCATGTGTAAATTACCTAGGATAACCCTAAAGTCAAATAAAGTGACATTTCCACTGGGGTCCTTATGAAGGTAGTGGTAATACTGGTGAGTGTAGTAGTAATGATGGTGACTATAGTGAAGATGTAACATGGTATAAACCGTGGTAATAAATACCGACAAGTTGGTTTAGAAAGACACGTAAGCAAACACTGACATATTTATTAGAAAACGTTTCGGTCCTGGGACCTTGAGTTAGAAGTGATCAAGGTCCCAGGACCGAAACGTTTTCTAATAAATATGTCATAGTGTTTGCTTACGTGTCTTTCTAAACCAAGATGTAACATATATAATAGTACCTGCATGTTACAGTAGGATGGTACCTGTATAATGTTACAGTAGGACGCTTTCTGCGTGTGTTAATACTGTCATGTGTAACATATCTTGAGAATAACCAACAGTACTAACAATAGCAAATGTTGATGGCCAACAGTAACATCTACTTTCAGGATTTTTAATGCTAAAAATTTATGCCATCAAAAGTGTGACATATGAAAGTAGTGTGACTATGTGAGTAATACAGTGTGACCATATACACTCAATGGCCACTTTATTAGATACACCCTTCTAATACTGTTTAGGGCCCCTTTCCCTCTGCTCCCTGAATTTTTCGTGGCGAGGAGTCAACAAGGTGCTGGAAACATTCCTTGGAGATCCTGGTCCATGTTGACATAACATAACACAGGTGTTGCAGATTTGTCGGCTGCACATTCATGCTGTGACTCTCCCGTTCCACTACATCCCAAAGGTTTACTCAGATTCTGAGCCTACCATCTGCAAGTCGCAGCAGAAATCACGATTTGTCAGATCACGCGATGATTTTCCAGTCTTTAACTGCCCAGTCTTGGCGAGCCTGTGCTCACTGTAGCCTCAGTTTCCTGTTCTTAGTTGACAGGAGTGGAACCCTGTGTGGTCTGCTGCTGTAAACCATCCACTTCAAGGTTTGATGTGTTATGCGTTCAGAGATACTCTTCCATATACCACTGTTGTATTATAATCAAAGCACTAAACCGATAAGGATCATACAGCGTTGTATCACTGTTGTATTATTATTATAATCAAAGGGGAAGCGCTAAACCCGGAGGATTATACAGCGCCTGGGGGGGGATGTGGAAGGCATTCAGGCTTAATTTGGGGAACATATCACTGTTGTAATGTATGGTTACTGTCACCTTTCTGTCAGTTTGAACCAGTCTAGCCATTTTCCTCCCACCTTTCATTAACAAGGCGTTTCCGCCCACAGAACTGCTGGTCACTGAATGTTTTGTTTTTTCACACCATTCTCTGTAAATTCTAGAGAATGTAGTGCATGAAAATCCCAGGAGATCAGCAGTTACTGAGATACTCAAACCACTCTGTATGGCACCAATAGTCATTCCACGGTCAGAGTCACTTGGATCACATTTCTTCCCCAGTCTGATGTTCAGTCTGAACAACTGAACCTCTTGACCATGTCTGCATGCTCTTAGGCATTGAGGTACTGTTCCACTTGATTTAGATATTTGTATTAACGAGGTGTACAAGTGTACCTAATAAAGTGGCTACTAAGTTTAAGAATGTAGTGTGGCCATGTAAGTAATACATTGTCGCCATTTAATTAATGCAGTTTACTCTAATTAATGATGTAGTTTAAGTAACTAACAGTACAGTATGTGACAGCAGGAACATGTCTGGGTGGACCAACAGTAACAAGGGTGGCTCACTTGGTATACCTGGCTCCGTAGATGATGATGCCAATATACGTCAGCAAAAGTTGCTTAAGCAGGTATGTCCCTACACTTATTATCTTGTTCTAGCATTTCCTCCATCTTTTCTCTCTTCCTCTCCGTCTCTATTGATCTTCTCACCTACTTAAGGACGCAACTCGCACCTTTACATTCCAGGGTATATTCTAACCTTATGTCTACTTTGTTCTTTTTTTTCTTTCCTTTTTTATCTTTCTATACTGTTAAAAATTCATAAAGTGTTATTGATCTAATGTATTCATGTAACCTTGTTTCAATTTGTGTAATATAATATTGAGTAAATCAATGCAACCTTGTATTTTCTAAGGTCAAGCTAAACTTCAGCTAGTATTAGATAACATCATCATATTAATTCGCGAGTTCAGGAACAGCACTCTTATATGTATGTATTATTGGATTGCTTTACAAGCGATAGGTCCACAAAGCTGTAAGTTGACTAAAATAGAACACTAGGTTTTTCCCCTTGGCAGACCGCTCTTTTAAGTATTACCTTCAATGAAATTAATAAATATAAAATATTTGGTAAGAGCCGACTAACTGTAAGTAGGGAACAACGCCAGCAAAAGTTCACTGTGTTCTATACGGGGAATCATTTAATAACAGATAAATTTTAGTAATGGTTGATAATTCAACTTAACGGGTAGGAATAGAAATTAGTGTGTTGATGCAATTATGTACTGATTAAGTATGATTCATTATCCTCTTGGATTTATCAGATTTTAGATTTTGCCAGGAAGTGGCCTAGTTTATGTGCGCCCCGCATATCCTCCTGTGGACGGTTAGCGCAAGAAGCTAGTGGATACACAAAAGTGCCTATGACACTAGGCCCACAAGGGTTAACAGGAATACATATGGAATTTATATCTACATATTATAGTTCAACTTACATCTGTTTATAGACAAGCAATTTTGAGGAAATTTGTTAGTTATATCTGTATCTTATTTTCATTTAATCTCTCTTATCTTGACATGTCACATAGGTTATTATACTGTCTGTCTCTGTATTCTCAATAAGTGGACAATTAAGCACATAGTGTTCAAGACAGTGGACCATATGCCTGATCACATAATTTACATTTAGTTTGACATCTTTTCTGTGTGTCTCCCAAACTGCCAGAAGTACTTGTAACAAGCCTAAGCCTGGCCACTACAACATCATTTCAGTACTTGAAAACCAAGCCTAAGCCTGGCCACTACAACAATCAGTCAGTACTTGTAACCAAGCCAAAAGCCTGGCCACTACAACATCAGTCAGTACTTGTAACCAACCTAAGCCTGGCCACTAAAACATCATTCAGTCTGTTCACATTGCAAGTTGCTACATAAACATACTTATCTACGTTATGTTATCATAGTGGTTATAGATCTACTCAGGCTTCTAACTGCATTCCTATAACAATCATTTTCATTATTTACTTCTCTCCTAATATTATTCTAATGCTAGACACAGTTATACCAAGTTATATTCTACATTCTCCTCTGGGTACTCTTCTTGGCTAACATATCAACTTATCATGAAGGAGTATCCAATGTGTGATGGGATCCATAGCAATTGTACATTAATTCCTTTGTCCCTAATTTTTGAGTATCTATACCTGGCTTCTCCAATGAGCATGTTGTTGGAGTCATTATATGAGTCAAGAGCCTTCAATGATGACATAGAATCAGTAATGATGATAGAGTCAAGCTCAGTGTCATAGGTTAGCTTTAGCGCCATTAGGATTGCAAACAATTCAGTTTGCAGTGTAGACGCCCAGTTGTTAATTCTTATGTCTAACTCAACAAATTTATTATGGTTCTTAACTAGGGAGGTGGCAACAAGAGCAGATGCAGCCCTGCCAGAAGACTCCTGTTTAGATCCATCAGTGTATATAACTTGTGATAACTTATTACTACCAACTAGGCGAGATATTAAAGGGTACATCTACACCAAGATATCTGTAAGTTTTAACGTAGCTAATGATTGCACCCTGCAAATAGATGGGTGGGGGATGTCGTTTGCTTAATATCTTTGTTTTAGAGGAAGATATTATGAGGCCTAGTCGATTACAAATTGCTTGAACTTCATTAATAATGGTATTAATCTTCTTATGCCCTGTTGTATGGATCATGATATCATCAGCATAGCTTATAGCTATATGTTTAGGTGAGGCAGGTAAATCATTTAGTAGAGCATTAATCAGAATATTAAATAGCATGGGACTAAGAACTCCTCCCTGCGGTGTACCTAAAGACATTTCTTTAGAATCACTTCTGAAGCCTTGGTAAAGGACAGAGGATACTATTTGACAGGTATCCTATTATCCAGCAGAGTAAGCTACCACCAATATTCATTTTGGCTAGTTCATGTAGTATAACGGTTCTGTTCGCAATATCAAATGCAGATTTTAGATCAAGAAAAGTGGTAAAAAACTAGTAGAGGTGTGTGCAGTGAGAAAAGTGGAAATACAGTTCTGCACACTTTTACCTTTCATGAACCATAGAGGTAGAGGGAAAGTTGGTGTTGATTCTGGTAGTACAGTCTGTTAAGTATCATTCTTTCAAAAGTTTTACAAAGACAACTAGTTAAGGAGATCGGTCTAAATGTATCAGGCTGTTGGGGCTTAGGGATAGGCACAATGAGACTATTGGTCCAGGAAGTAGGAAGAACGCCCTCAATGTAACTGAGATTATACAGTGCCAACAAAGGGTTATCAGGCACGTGCCTTAGAGTTCTGAGAATATCATAGGTTATACCATCCTCTCCAGGAGCAGTTGATCGACCTTTAGTTAATGCATTATCTAATTCATACTCGGTAAAAAGGCAATCACTCATCAATATTTTGGCTCATAAAATTAATGTTTCAACATTTCTTCAGAAGTACTCTCTGATTTTTTTCTAATATGAAATGGAAGGTTTTCATGCCTGGATGTTTTGGACCAGTCATTTATGAGGTCATTTGCTTTTTCAAGAGGAAAGGGATGAGCAACATTGTCAGTCTTTTTCCTGGCTATTTTATTTATACCTTTCTAAGCCAAACTTAAAGGGGTGGACCTATTTAATCCACTAACTGTTCCCATTCCTGTTGCCTAAGTTCTTGCTTTCTATTCCTTGCATTTGTTAGTGCAGCTTGGAACGTTCTGAGCAGGTCTGGGGCTCTACATTCACGGTATGCTTTACCAATCCTCCTAGCTGCATGTGTTAGATTGCGTAGCTGTGGATCATTATAGTATTTACATTGGTTTTTATTGTTATTTATAGTGGAGGGTCTTTGTTTCCTATTCCTGCCCACTTGATCTGTGAGAACACTCTCAATAATGGTAATTAAATCATCATTAAATTTTTTGTGTGCCAATGGGCTCGTAATTCTTATACCATTGATCCAAGTGGTTAATAAAGTTGTCTCTGTGTTCTGGTTTGAGAATAAGTTTCCTCCTTCTGTATTTAGCTTCTTGATTGCTGGAGATATGATCAAGATTGACAGTTGTTAGTCTTGGGAAGCGATCAGATAGAAGATCATCAACTATGACAGTCATGCATCGTATATGATGTATTAAATCCAAGGCACAGATCTAGTATGCCACCATATATGTGAATAGGCTCAGTAGTTCCCACAATTCGAACATTATCATGCTCATTTAGCAATTTCACTAGTTTAGTTCCATTGGTGTTTGTTACAGGCCCACCAATATTCTTATGTCTGGCATTAGTCTCCAAGAATAAGGGTAGGTTCACTATTGATGCGATCTGGTAAAGCATCAGGTCGAAGCTGGTTCGCGGGGGCATAGAGATTAAAAATGTTTAGGGAAAAATCGCCTGCATATACTTTGATACCATGATACTGCATGTTTACTCGACTCTGTAGGGCAAGGAGTGAATGTGGCGAGTTCTTTCTGACATACATCACACAACAGTTGGCTGACCTTAAGTTATAAGCTGCATATCTAGGCAACTTTGGTGGAGGTGCTCCATCTTTCAGTCTACATTCCTGCAAACAGATGACATCAATATTCTTGGTTGCACTAATATGATGTAAGGCAACCGCTTCCTGATGGAAGCAATGTTCCATGAAAAGATTTGTAATGTATCCATTGTAGTGAGTTATTACAATCTCTTGCTCACAAGATGGTAAGACTATTATGCTTTGGCTACAGTGTGCAGACACTTAAGAGCAAATAGGATAGTTTGTACGTCTATCTTCAGGACCTTTATTTTTAAGCATTTTTCGGCATCTTGACAGCCAGTTAAAAGGCAAGTCTTGAAGGCAAGAGTTATGGGCTCCTTTCTCACAAATTGCTGGAAGCTGAACGGAGATTGCTGCACTTTTGACATCATCACCATGCTCAAGAGCATCATCCTGATTACATATATTTATTAAACTTGTCAGGATCTGTTCAAGATGCTCAATTTTTTTCTGGAAATTTGTTATAATATGAGGAAGGTCAGGCGAATCCAATGCCTCTCCGGAGGATGGCACTTCTGAGTTAGTGCTTTCTTTAACACCTATCACCTTAACAGGTACCATGGTTACATTAGTGTTCTCTGATGGTGCCTGTGGCAAGTCTGTTTCATCATTCATTGCAGGTAGGTCCTGTGCATCTGACTCATCTCCAGTTTCCAGGGGGGTTACCTGTGTGGTGTCTGACTGTTGTAGTTGTGTGTGTTGGGAAAAATGACACTCATCCTCATATTCAGGTGTAGCCATAGGTATCAGTAGTGGCAGACCAGTAGTTCCACATGTGCTAGCAGGGATGGCTAGCTCCTCCACAGCTGGTGTGTGTGATGGCATTCTGGTATCACCAGAATCCTTTGCAGTGAGGTGGGGTTCTTGCACACTTTGCAGAGGTTCAGTCTCAGATCTGGCTGTGGTAGACTGGATGGCCTCATCCTCAGTTACCATTAAAGGACTGTTATCAGGTTTACATCGAAGGTTGTTTGGGTTCTGACTGCAGTCCTTGTGGGAAACTGTAACCCCAACTTCTTTACAGTTAATACACTTAAATTTTTGGCTGTCAAGGCCTACTGTGCATTCTCTAGTGGAATGTTTCCCAGCACACTTACCACACGAAGAATGTAGTATTCCACAGTCTACTGCAACATGGCCATAGTGCTGGCATTTGTAACACCTACGTTTAGGGGGTAGGTACACTTCGATGTTTAGGAAACAAACCATGCACCCAGATATTTCGGGGGAGGGGCACAGGACCCACCCAACTGGCAATAATTTGAGATTTTTTTAAGTCTTTGAGGCTTGATGATATGCTCACTGAGAGTCAGATGGGATGGGTCCATGTAGAGAGGGTATCCAAAGATTATGATACTGACCCATTTTTTAAAGTGGTGAGTGTCTGATGGAGGTCGGAGCAGCTTAATACCCCATAAGGTGTACTAAGTAGATCATTGATCAGTTCTTCATTCTGTTCCAAAACACAAAGTTGTGTGTGTTTTTCCTAAATTGGATCCTTGAGTTAGGATGCTTGTTTACAGCTTCCATTAGCCATGCACACTTAGCAGGCAGCAGGGTGTTGTCAGGGAAGTTCAGCTTAACACATTCTTCCTTTGAAGAAAGACTTCTTGCAGCCTCTGTGCACCAAGGACGTTTAGTGTCACATTGTGTACGAGTCAAGTGAGTCTGACTACGTCGACGCTCTAGCCCTTTCTCACTTTTTCTCTTTTGTTTACTTTTAAAGGTCTGGAAGCTATCATCATTTCCATCACCTGCTGAAATAGGTTCCTCTATGACAGTTGCCATGTTTGCCAGTGATGATATCTCGTGTAAGACTCACAACACAAGAATTCCTCGCTTATCTTCCCCTTATAGCTTATGCAAGAGTAAATATTTACTATGAAGTCAGAAGTCTAAAATAGATCATATGGCACAAGTGTTCAAGTTCAATGAACACTTCCAATTATACTTAACCCAGATTACTACTTAATACGATACACACCTTACTAAAAATACATTCAGAGACTTCTTGTATGTGTGTTAATAATATGGGACATATAATGATATAATGGATGGTACACGCGAGGTCTTACACCTTATCACAAATTACAAAGATGAAAAGAGAGAGAGAGAGAGAGAGAGAGTGAGAGAGAGAGAGAGAGAGAGAGAGAGAGAGAGAGAGAGAGAGAGACAGACAGACAGACAGACAAAGTAGGTAATATTGAGCATAAAATTAGAATTCTGACATATATCACATTAAACATGAGGTTCAAATTCAATGATAACTTCCACTTGAGTCAGTTCAGGCTACTGCCACCTAATGTACCTCAATGAAATAATATAGCGGACACCACAATGAATGCTGAAGACAACCTCTTACCCCAACCATAGATTGTAAACAATATTACTAAAAAAAAAAACGGTAACTAGGTAATGTTACAATGACAATGAGATAAATCACTCTGGTGGACTTGCTTGGTCCATCCTGGGTAACTCACACGTTACTATATATGTTATGTATGTATGCAAGCGTAAGTGTGCAGCTGTAGATAGATGAACCAGTACCTAAACAATCTTACACACGCGTTACTATGTATGACAAGTGTTACCAAGTGTACACTTTATCACTTAGAATACACTTGTGTTGATGTAAATATAGGTGAGAGTGGTACACCGCTGGTCGTAATACACACTCAACTTCTCAAGGTCACACACTAGGCTCAGCTTCTGGAGAGTTACCAGTGTTTTAGCTTAATATGTTTATGTGTCAGTGCGTGTCTGCACTCATTAACTTGGTGTATCAGAAGTTAAACACTACAATCCGGTTGATCAAATAGTCTAAAACAATTTACACAATGTATAACTAGAAGTATAACAATTGCAAATTGTTACTATTACAATTTTAACTAGGCGCCAGACCCACTAGACGAGATGGCAAGGAACATAGATGTTAACAGGCTGACTCTTGCTTAACACAGTTGAAAGGTAACCGAATTACTCAAGAGAAAGTATTCATGAAGCTGAACATTATGCAGCAGTAAGCTTGTTCACAGTAAAAATACAAAGCATAAGTTACACACATCACAGATGAACACTGCAATTTGAAATATTACTGGGAATTTAACAGTAAAGTTTCAGTCTGAACGAGAAAATGTATTAGAAAACACAGCAATGACACTAGGACAAGCAACTTAATTATGTAACCGTATTTAATAGTTCAGTTACACTGAGCAGAGCATGTGTTACACTGATTTATCAAATGTAAGGAGTCACTACACTGAAGTACACTCTGAGCCTTTTAAAGTCTTAATTGTCATTTGTAAGCCTGTATTAACTGTTGGGGAAAGCAGCACTTAACACTTCTAGCACACGTATGACACAAATGTTTCACTCAGTGCACAAGTTAATCACCACAAACTTACTATGTTTCATAAGTGAACCTCTGGCATGTCCCACTTAAAAGTCAGTACCGCAATGCTCGTTAAATTGTTCTTAACTAAGCCACTACAGGAAACACTGGTATGCCTAGCAGCAGGGTATAGAGAGAGCCTTGTTTATAAGACTTAAGAGTGGTAAATGGACGCACCGATGTTCTCAGACTCCTACTACCAATTACGTGTCAACAACCCACCTACAAGAGCACAGAGGAACCCTCAGACCAATAAACCAGCGGTCACTATGGTGTTTATCACATGAAAGTAACCTTTGCTACATTTTCGTGTCTCAGATCACCACCTCTATACGACTAATGGCAACCCACTGAACGCGGTCATAATATGGTAAAGACTAGTGCAGTGAGAATGTCGCTAATGCAATAAGAAGCTACCAACCTAGTACTGCCAATAACAAATCTGAAAAATTAATCTACACAAGCACAAATATTACAAACGAATACTACTAACTTGACTACAATTTATACTAGGCTCAGCAACCTACACAGGAACATTGCTAGCTTACGTAACTAGGTCTCCTTCCAGGAATGATGATCAAACACACACACACACACACACACACACACACACACACACACACACACACACACACCACACACACAGGCTGGGACATGTGGTCCAGAAACTGGCTTCTCGAATTCAACCCTGCCAAATGCAAAGTCATGAAGATTGGGGAGGGGCAAAGAAGACCGCAGACAGAGTATAGGCTAGGTGGACAAAGACTACAGACCTCACTCAGGGAGAGAAAGATCTTGGGGTGACCATAACACCGAGCACGTCACCGGAGGCACACATCAACCAAATAACTGCTGCAGCAACGGGCGCCTGGCAAACCTGAGAATAGCGTTCCGATACCTTAATAAGGAATCGTTCAAGCACTGTACACTGTGTATGTTAGGCCCATACTGGAGTATGCTGCACCAGTCTGGAACCCACACCTGGTCAAGCACGTCAGGAAGTTAGAGAAAGTACAAAGGTTTGCAACAAGGCTAGTCCCAGAGCTCAGGGGAATGTTCGTACGAGAAAAGGTTGAGGGAAAATCGGACCCGACGACACTGGAGGACAGAAGGGTCAGGAGAGAATAACGACATACAAAATACTGCGGGGGAATAGACAAGGTGGACAGAGATGGAGTTCCAGAGAAGGGGGGGCACGA